>BMAV01005070.1:0-23333 GCA_019973955.1 Trichonephila inaurata madagascariensis
TTTTCACCCATTTATGGACAACCTCAAGTGAATTTCTCAGCTACAGCAAAACTGCACGTGCGTTTTTTTGAAAGTTAGATGTTGCGTGTTACTTTCTTAGTGTTACTTCACTGCGTTACTTTTTTTTAGTGGATATCACCAAGTACCTGGAGAAGATTTATACTAGAGCATACAAGGCATATCAATCCTGATTGTTTCTACTGTAATGCCTAGAAGAAGATTCAGAAATATATATAAAAAAAATCATTTATATTATTGATAATAACAGGTTGACATCTGGAGATAAATTGGGAAACATTTCTCTTTTTTATGTAGAACTTGAAATAAATGTTTGGCAGTTCGGCATCTTTCATTCTAAACTGAATATAGATGAATCGATGGTCCCTTATTACGGTCACCATTAAGCCAAAATGTTTATCAAAGGCAAGCTGATTAGGTTTGAATATAAAATATTGGTGTTGTGTTCCAGCAGTGGCTATCCTTACTTTATGAGAATTTATTGTAGAAAAAAACCGGAAATAGAAAACTCTCCTCTTGGATCTAGAGTAGTGTGGGAAACTTTTATCCAGTGTTGAAAGTATCAACGAACATGAAATATTCTTTGACAGTTTTTTTCATCACATAAACTGCTAACAGAATTGCCTGAAAAGAAATTAAAAGCAACTGGCACAATTTAATATAATCCCGAAGCAAGATGCCCTTTGAAATCTCCAAGGGAAGCAAAAAAATGGCAAAGAGGTAATTTCGGTTACCGAAGTGACGGGCATGTGTACATTCATCGTTAGAAAGACAGTGCCGTAGTAATTATAGCATCCAGGAACGTAACACATGAGCCTGTCACTAAAATTAAGAGATTTTGCCATGCACAAAAAAAGAAAATTGATATTTGTCAAACAAATCTTATAAAAAATGTTCAGTGAGGGAATGGGAGGCATCGATTCACTAGACAGACTCTTTTTAGAAACAAAAAATTGTATTGTAATCTATTTAGCAATGCGCTAAACATGGCGTTGTGTAAGTCAGAAAAATGCAACGAAAAAATGCTTTGAGCGTGAAAAAAGATGTCACGAGAAATGTTTTTCTAACCACCATGGGCAGTAAAAATAGTTTATTAACCTAAAAAAACCAATAATATATTTTATCTTTATTTCTCATTTTAAAGAATTTTGGTGAATCTGTATTTTTCTATTATTATTACTATTATTTTTTCGCTTTATTATACTGTTAGCTTTGCGAGTTTGATATGAAGGTTGTTTATTTCTTTGTACTACTGATGTTTTCCTTTATTAAGTGTATTTCCAATAAGTGTTTGTAATTTTTTTTAAATGTATAAATTCCTGTTGAAAAACTATATTTTTTTCAGCTTAATCTTTTTATTTTTGAATTATATTTAAAATTTTACATCAGAGGTGGCGTCAGCATGGGGAACCAACTCCCCCCCCCTCCCATCGGGGTACATTTAAAAAATTCTACAGGGAAAAAATAATAGATTTTTCTAGATCACACGCAAATTTTTAGTTTTTTTGCCTCATTTTAATTTTTAGATTTTTAAGTCCCATTTTAATGGTTTGTCGGGTATCATGCCCCTCGCCCCTACAACTCAGAATTATGAAACCCCGTGCGGAAATTTTTAGTGCAACCTCTGGTATATATACTACTTCTTAAAAATGTATATAATAATTGATTTTTAAATTAAAATGCCATTGGTCATACTTTGAAAAAACATGTGAAAAAACTAAATGGTACCCACCAATGTTCCTTTTTTAGAGCATGCTAAAAATCTTTTTAAAAAAATTGAAGGGGGGGGATTTTCATTTTTATAGATCTTATATTTCAATTTTAATTTGATTTTTATCAAAATTTAGGTTGTGTTACCTTTCAATCATAGTGCGGTGTGTAAAAGGTTAAGGTATCCGACTACGTTTGGAACCGTGATTTTAAAAAATGCGCATAAGTGGATACCTTTCATGATATTTAGTGTCACTTAGATTAGAATGCATGTATAAAATTGTTTTAAGGACACATTTTGACAAAAAAAAAATTATTTAAATACAATATTTCGGCAAAAAATTAACTTAGAATAACCTTTTTTCAAAATGTTCTCCTTTTGTGAAAAATGCTATTATAATAATATTTTGCCTGTCTATAGCTCAGATCTCTGTACAGAGGCTCAACTATAGTTTTTGAAAAATTCACATTATTTTCAGAGTTAAAACCAATTGAAATAGTTATCGGCGTTTTTTTCTTAAATATTCTCCCCTCTAATGTCGTAAAACATTGATAAAACCATTTCTAAGTTATATATTTCAAATCTTCTAGTTGAGCCTCTGTACAGAGGTCTGAGCTATATACAGGCAAAATATTATTATAATAGAAGCATTTTTCAGAAAAGGAGAATATTTTGAAAATGGGTCATTCTATGTTCATTTTTTATCAAAATATTGAACTTAAATATTTTTTTATTGTAATACTATTTTTAAAACAATTTTATATACATTTTCTAATCTAAGTGACACTAAATATCTCAAATATTATCCATTTATACACTTTTGCAAAATCACGGTTCTGAACGTAGTCGGATACCTTAAGCTAATAATTTTGTAACGTTGTAAATTCTTTTAGATAGTAAACGAATGATGTGTTGAGAATAAAGAAATAAGCAACGAATTTAAATTATTTTTTATGTATATAGGATCCAAATATATGGCACTCTAAAAAGAGATAAATTTCAGTCCAATTGCGTTCAATGAAGATAGCATATTAATATATTCCTGATACCAATATATAATATTTAACTAAATAGAAATAATCTAAAATGCATGCATGTATATAACAAAAGAAAGTCTTTACACTCTTCAGTTGGTTCGTAGAAAACAATTCTTTGCACGTATCAATCCATTTGATCCCAAAATGTCAACCAATAACACACAAAACTCAATTTGATTGTCTCAATAGGTAGTATCTCCCCTGGAGAGCTTAAAAGGCTATTTCCGGGCCGTCCCCTATCTTCTCGGTGGAGATATAAGGGCCCATAAACCGCCACCCAGCAGCAATGTAATCCCTTTCAGTCGAATGGATTGCACAAGTGAACTTAGTGTCTTTGAAAGTGAAGGGAATTTCTGCGAACGAGAAAGGCTCACAACGTTTTGTAAAAGACAAATTTTCAAAGTATGTTTAGTATTAAAGAAAGAGTAAAATTCCTTTTAGCAGGTTTTAAAGGTATAAAAAATTTAAAATAACATATAAAATTGGATACAAAGCGGATTACAGAAGTATAACAGTAAGAGAGAAAATGAAGTTTTAGATTAAGAATACATAACGGGTTCCAGGTGGACCCTATGGGGAATATGGAAGTTTAAAAAAGGGCACATAGAATTCAATGAGCTTATTGGTGATCATAGAATTATTATTTTTTAAGGTAATTGACATCATTTGAAACCATGATTTTGAATGAGTATAAATGAATAATTTTTTGATATTTAACGTCAGTTAAATTAGAATATGCATATAAACTTGTTTCAAGAATATTTTTAAAAGAGAAAAAAAATACTTAAATGCTATTTTTTGTCAAAAAAAATTTCTTCACGTCACAGGGATATGGATCTGCAATAGATCCTCCATCCCCTATCTGATAAGTATTTTGGCGCTGACAAGTGGAAAACCTGAGTGGGAAAAATAAAGTTCACTGAGTTTGGTAGGGTAATGCAGGCGAATGGCGTCACAGTCTGGGGGTAGTAGTCTTCTGATTTAGGTGGGAAAAAAGTCCTGAGAATTTTGACAGTCAACTGGGAGCTGTAGCGTAAACACTGTTATTAGTTGATAGCAATAAGTGAGAAAGCTCTCTAATGGCTGCCCTGAAGTTGGGGAAATTGAAATATGAGATTGCTTGCGCGGTGGTTGCACCGAAAAAAAAAAGAATTTTTTTTTTATTTTTTATTTATTTTTTTTAAAGTCATGAATTACAAAAATTAGAGATAAAAATATGGAGTAAAAAATTTAGAATGAATAGTTTGCATTTTCAATAGCGGTGATTGCGAAGCAATACTATTGGGGGATTATAAGAATCCAGGAGTATTCTCCTGGGTCTCTTAGTTTTGTCAATTAAGTGGTAATTTTGAATGTCTATTAAATTTAGATTATTGGTATTGGGGAGATTATTAAAAAATTTAATTGCAAGAGTTTGAATCAAGTTTTTAAAAGATTTAATATCAAGGGCTTTATAAATATAGGAGTTTCTGGTGTATCTACCAGCTCTAGTTATATTTCTAAAAAATGAATTTTGCGAGACTTCAAGAATTTTAATATTAGTATTTGCTGCGTAACTCCACAAAGGCCAAGCATAACTTAAAATGGGACGCAAAACAGCAGTGTAAAGAAGTACCTTGTTGTTGAGAGTCATATCAGAATTCCGGTTAATTAGTGGGTAAATTGTCAAAAAAAGAAGAAAGAATTACATTTTCAAAGCCTTCTCCTTTAGGAAACATGCTTCTATGATAATGATATTTTACTTATATATCTATATGGGTAGGAACTGATATATTTGAAACATGTAAATTAGAAGTGGATTTATTCATATTTTATTGTATGAGAGTCGAGAAATTTTAATGAAAAAAAAAACAGTTATTATTTCTATTGATCGTTACTCGGAAAATATGATTTATTTAAAAGTCATAATTCAAGCTCTGTAAAGAAATCCAAGGGATATATAAGTAAAGCAGTATTATTATGGAAGCATTTCTCATGTAAGGAAGTTTTGAAAATGTCTTTCTTTCTTAATTTTTTCATTAAAAAATTACAGTTAAATAATTTTTCTTATAATGATATTCTAAGAACAAATTTATAGGTATATTCTAATTAATTTGACACTAAATATATAAAAAAAATTGTTCAATTATACGTTTTTTATTTTTTAATATCACGGTTTTAACCAAAGTCAGCACCTGAAGTATTGTAATTGGATAATTATATCCGAATAATATGTATAAATATAATATAAATTTACACAGGAAGAAGTGGTCTAATTGTCTAAAACAGCATGCCACAACAAACAATAAAAATAAACATAAATCCAATAAATCACGTTTCTAAATATTTTATTTATTTTGTTTGTACATTTATTAGTAATATGATACGTTTTATGATGCACACACACACACAGAGAGAGAGAGAAAACTATTAGGAATTTTACGTAGGAAGAAGGTCTTTTGAAAAGAGTTTATATTAGAAAAAAGTATGGTAACCACCATATCAGAGGAATAAAAGAAATTTCACAAACGTAACTAACAACCAAAGAATATTTTTAATTTCAGTTAAATTTAGATTAAGAGGGCATGGTTTGTTTTACGCAAACATTTTTAATTTAAGGATTTTCAAAATTTTTTTGGTTGCTTCTTAATGTGTATACTATGTAAAACAGATTTTGTGCCCGAAAATTCATAAAAAGCTAGTCATTTAATTTTTTAACGGAAAAACTTAAAATTTGTGAAAAGTGATTTTAAAATGTTACTCCTCTTGCAAAAATTTACATAAACGCATGAGATTTGATTTACAAGTATATATATATAGGTCAACCTATGTATAACAACAGTTGATATGAGTTTTGCAATAACATGATTGGTATTCACACAATATTTCTTTTTATGAATGCTTACAGAAAATTCATTAAAAAATGTACAAATTCTGAGTTCAATTATTTTTTAAAACATAAGTATTGCTTTGATTGAAAAATGCATACGAACTTCTGTTATATGTACTATTCGCAATAGGTAAAAAAAATTCAAAGTATTAAGCACAATAGAAAAAAAAAGCCTTAGCATTTTAAATGAAGACAAACTAGTATTTTATCTTTCTCAGATAATTAAGTTTAAAATTTCGATTTGCCCTGGGATGTGAATAAAAACGAAAGTAAAAGCTATCATAATTATGCGGTTCTTAAGTTTAGATCTTTCATATTTTATGAGGTTATAGAGAAAAGTATATTACAAATAATTTAGGCTAAAAAAAATTAGATTTGATTTTTTGACCGATGTTTGTCAATTGAATCGTACTGTGTCCTCTTAATAATCTTCGAGAAAAACAGTAAGAGTTTTCTGCTTAAGTTTCAATAAAAATAATTACATTTCGGTTAGTTGTATTAACCGAAACACTTTTCTCTTTGAAATACAGAAGTAATGATTCAAATCATAGAATCCAAAAAATTTTATCTTGTTCTTGTAATTTATATTCTTGATATTATATTTCTTAGATAACTCACACATGCTTTTATTTTTAAACATAAACAAATTTATTTTTTAAATACTGTTACATGATCCCAAAATTTTAAAACGAAGAAGGGTAGAAAAAAATTGAGAAAAAATTTTACGGATGTTACACAGAACGAATTTCAGCCAGTTCATTCAAGATCTTTCAATTACAGTAAATGAATTGGATTAACAACAGGTAAATTAAATTTGAGAACAAAATTAAGGTCAGTACACATATAATGATTCACTTAAAATTTTAACATATTCCATAATTTAAAGTTTTTTAATATTTGCATTTATGTTGCTTACTAGAAAGGATCTTATTGCTATACAGCAATTAACATATTTAAAAAACATAATTTAAGAAAAACGTTTTGAATGAGTATTTAAAAATTTGTCTCCAATAACTAAGCAATTTTTTTTATTTAAATTATAAAGTGATTACATTTTTTAAAACTTTTTATTCTTGCTTTATTTTTTTCATTAAGAACATTTATAACATCGCTCACCACAAAGTATCACACGGGGGTTACATAGAAGTAAGCGTGAAGAAGAGAAGGATTAGAACATAAATATCCATGCCTTACTCGGGATTCAAACCCAGACCCTACGGAACCGCAATTCGCATCACCAACCGCTATACCGGATAGGCGGCTACTTTTTCATTTAAGAAGGAAGAAATTCATAAATATTTGCACAATAAATAATACAAATACTGATTATTTCCTTTTCCTTATACTGGTTTCATTTGTAAATCTGTGTATGTACAAAAATACAAAGAAATCGAAAGATTTCTTTATTGCAGAATTTGAAAATATTACATTACGATAAAAAAAAAGCGTTTTGCGATGATATAATATATATATATATATATATCGTCGGTCTAGTTATCAGAATACTTAACTCCACAAAAGAAACTAAATTTGATATAGGAGTGCTCATCGCCAAACAGTGGTTGCTTAGAGTTACGTGGAAACCAAGATGGCCGGATAGCGGTAACAAATTGTCAGGAACATATCTGTAATGAATTGTTTTGAAATATATTTCAAATGAAGAATATAAGAATAGATTAAAAATAACCAATATCAATCAATGGAAATGATTAAATCCTTAAAGAAATCAAATTAAAATCGTCTGAAATTATAACGTTACCGCGGAAATAAAACCAATACAAATTAACTCTAGTATGCGTTATCCCCACGGCAACCACATTACGACACGATAAAAATACCAGGGTAACAATATTTTAATGTTTTCCTCCATCTTGGCGAACATAAACAACAACTTGGCACGTAGCACTCCTATATCAAATTAGCACAACAGAAAGAGTTACACATTCTGATAACTAGGCGATTCTTCAATATTTCAAATGTAGACTTTTTTTTAAAGGTTTAATCCTGTGGAAAGTTATTTTATTTAAGTTTTAAAACTGTAATTAAAATTAGTACTGTGTGTATACACATGCATAAATATATCATATGTATATATATATATACAGAGAGATTTCCTTAGGTTATAGGGTTAAAGGGGAATTTACAACTAACATAACACTTTAAAAATTTTTTTATAATTTATGAAACTGTCAGCACGAAATAATATTATTATTACACAAGCGGATTATATTTACTAGTATAATACATTTCCCCCCTTTTTTTATTACAAATATACTCATAGTTTTTAACCCTCCAAGCGGTCTGCACGTAAAATTCCTCCACATTCCAGAGATGCTTTTTCTGCCTTCAAGCAATATTCCCAAAAGCGGCCGAGCCGTATTTTTAAGAATGCGCCTCAACCTCTTTTAACCCCACCTGAAAGCAAAAAAATATATGCGATGCATTTTTGAAACATCTCCAGAATGGCAGGACTTTAAGTGCAGATCGCTTAGAAGGTTAGTCAAACTTGTAGGACACAAATTTTCCTATTTATATGTTTATATATTTATTTCTCGAGAAAGTATTTCGCAATAAAGAGCATCAATATATTTACAGCTGTTGTTGAATAACTTAGAAGTTATTTTTACAAGTAAGTGGTTAAATTTTACTTAGTTATTAAAAAGTTTTATAAGAATTTAAATATTTTAGATATCTAAAGAAAATAATTTTATAAATCCAGACTGATATTTAATCTGAATACTTACAATTCAAATTAGCAAACTGTTTACTGCTTTTGAGTTGAATAATGAATACATTAATTTAATAATTTTATGTACTTTATTAATAATAACATTAATTTAGAAACAAATACTTTTAAGTTAGTTTATTGATTTTTTAAATCATTTATTAAAAGTATATGTTACCTATTTAATTCTCATCCATTAACATTAAAAAAATAATTTGTAAATTGTGTACTTTAAAAAAGGGGGGAAAGAGCAAAATATTTGTACCATAATGAAATGTACGACAATACACCACTTTGATAATTATTCTTAAAAACAGTGATAACCATTTTGATTTCTTTATTATAAAATACCAAAATGTTTCTTTTATACAATATTTTACAAAGTATTTTAGATTAAACTTTATTCCCAAACTAATAATTGTTTTACCTTCGGAATATTTGCTTAGTACTTGTTGTGATGTACATACGTTAATCTTTTTAATTCAAATTTTAAACAAGCTTTATTAACTAAGTTGTAGATTTAGATATTGTACTTTTAACTATTTCCATTAGTTAAAATGCTTTTTACTATTCCTATAAATTTTTCAGTTTCCTATAAATTGAAAAAGATAATGATATAAAAAAATGAATGCGGATTTACTTTTCTTTACATTAGTAAATTAAATTAGGTTCTTTTCATAGCAACTTAATAGATTTTGAGCTTTTAAATTGAATATTTTTAACAAGTATTTTTCATTTTCTTTACGATAGCTGCATTAATTGATTTCATTTCCAATTTGTAATTTTAGGTTATATGCCGTAAAAAAAAAACAAATCAAAATACGATTGTTCTTCTAAAATAGCTTAAATAAGTTGTTTGCTTTTAGCAAAGATTGTATTCTGCAGTTTGGAAATGTGTTGTTTTCAAGTCACTAAGGTCTTTTATCCCTTCTGAAAGCTAAACTGTTAAACCCTTCTGTGTTGCCTTATGGGACAAATTACTTCTCATTAACAGACACTATTTCGCTAATTGCTCTGACCATTTATTTACGCACTCTTTTACAGAATTCTCGAAACTAACCCTTTCTATTCATTGTATATTGCATCATTTATATGTAAACATTTAGCTATTTGTTGCTTAAGACTAGCTTAATAGGATATTTATATTAGTTTATCATGTGTAATAATGATTTCTTGAAACATAAAAGAACATAAATTGATTCGTATTTGTAATTCTTGTTACATGAGCCTTTTTTTTAATTTAGATTTTAAGGATATATTTTAACTTATAGTACATTGGCTCATCGATATATAATTTTATATATTACCATATTAACTCTTTATCTGAAAAATTCAGTAACTAATAAAATTTGCAGAAACTGCGAATTTAGTTATATGATCATTCATATGACAGCTCTATTAGAGTCAATTTTAGAAAACGATAAAAGTTTTTGAAAAGGTACAAATAGGTTCTTCAAATGCTTTTTTACCAAAAAAGTTTTTTTTTATTCCAAAGATTTATCATCACCTTATCTGCGCAAAATGTTAAAAATTCCGAGTTTCAAATCACGAAAAAATATTCGCTGCGCTTGGCTTAGAAAAAAATCACTTATTAGAGACTAAATGTATCAAGTAATTATATATATAGAAAATTATTCACTGTATACGTTTAATAAAAATTTTTAACGATGTTGTTTTTATATTCTTAAATATATCGTGTTACGCATTTTGAGCTCTGAATATGTATTACTTATTATTCTAAGCATTTCTCTGTGTGTTCTGTGCTTTCTGTTGTTTTTAGTGCTAATGGGGTTAATACTTGTTTTTTTAACTAATTGTTCAACGGTGTCTTTTCAATTGTATTTTGTAATACTGTAAGGTTCTTGTTTTGTTTTTTTTTGTATCAAGAACTCTGTTAATAGAGGTTTTTTTTTTTTTTAAATGTAGAGTAATTAATATAAATGTTTCTAAATAAGTAATGTTTTAATTTTTAAATTAGTACTTCTTAATATTACACTTAGAGAATCTTCATTTGCCTTTAAGGTTTTGGAGCACTTCTCAGAAAATATATTTAATTATAAAATTTCGGTTTAACTAAATATATTAAGTAACATAATCCTAATTGGTTAAAATTCGCAATTATATTATACGTATAATAAAGTTCTCTAATATTTAATAAAATTACAATAAAGCTTTCTACATTTATGATATGAAATGTTAAGCAACTCATTTAGGGAGTAAAATGTTAGGAAATTTGTTTCCTTTTGTAAGTTTCTTAGCATAGCTCAATTCCAAAGCAATATTTTTTAAACAGTAGGAACTGGATTTTTCATACACTTTCATTTTCCTAAAACTTTTTTTTTATAATTATAGGTATATCTATCTAAACGTTTCAATTAACATTAAAAAGAAGCAAATTTAGAAATTCTTCTAATGTTTACTTTTATCATATTTAAATATGACTTTTGTAACTAGCATATGCAACATGTAATCAAAAACCAATTGTATTTTTATGTGTTATGTATTGCCTAGCCAAAAGACTAGTTAAAAAAACCCAATTAATTAGGTTTTATAATTGAAAATTTACACACTGTGCTAAATTCATCGCTTTATATATCAAGATTTTTTTTTAATAAATGCATTCCTTAATTAGAAATTCTACAAGAGTATTTTCCAGCTCACAGATTTTTTTTACTGTAGAATGACTCTACTTTTTCTACTTTCGTTATAAAGGCTTTAACTGTCAACATCTCTGTAAGCAGAATGTAACTTCAAAAATTTATACAATTTTTTTCCCTTTTTTGAGTGAGAAAAAATATACCAGAAAAAATTAATTACATATTCACAGAAGATTACATTAAATTTTCTGGAACGAACTTGCATGCAAATATCTATGTGAACATTAACAAGTGTTGGTGGGTTCTACTAATCACCTCATTTTCTTAATGAGTTCATCTTCTTTTAAATTCAAATATGTTATTCTGTGAGAATAACTTTCATTAAAAAAATAGTGCACATTTAATGTTCTGTGGATTAAATAACCTTTTCATTAAATAAAAAATAAACTTCATGTGTTTTTTGATTAGAAAAAAGCAAATCTGCATTTTGAAAATTTTTATCACGGAACGAAATATTATTGTTAATATTAAATTATCATTTTTTATTCCTTTCTTATAGGTTATTTATTGCAATTTTAAAAAAAAAGATATTTTCTTAAAAGAAATAAGTTTTTAAATCAATTTTACATGAATACTCGGGATAAGACATTTAAATGAAACGTTTTAACTTCGTATTGTATTATAAGTTTTAGTCTTTCCCTCTTTGCCTCTCATTTTTTCCCAATTAACCTTAATATTTTCCCATAATTTTTGAGAAAATAAATTATACAATAAAATCTCGGTGTATACTCATTTTGAGAACTATATTCTTATGTTTCTTTCTCGCATTTATTTCAAATTCTTACACTTCCAAAATAAAGTCATTGTCATTTATGCCAAGGTAGATAAATTGAAACAGCTTTTAAATAAATACTTTGTATTATCTTTCTTCTCAATATTTATTTCAGTAAGAAAAAAGGTGTTATTGTATGCTCAACAAAGATCTAAAAGAAAAGAATTTCAGTAAAGTAAGACTTTGGTTCTTGTATGCTTTAAATTGTATCTTGACACGTGCATGATATAGTTTAAAAAGGCTTACGCAGTAAATATTAAAAGTGATGTTTTTGAACTTTTGCATTCCTTACTGAGATAGAAAATGAAAATTTTAATAATAAAAAAACCTGAAGAAATGTTCCATACATAACAAAATGTGTTAGGTAGACATTATTTTACGGAAATAATTACAGAATGTGATTTCGAAATATTCATAAGAAAACAAAAGATTACTAAGATTAGATTGATTTCGCTTTATTTTTTTTCTCACGCTCTAAAGCAGCGATACTCAACATGCGTTCCGCCGAGTCTTTTTAAGTGGCCCGGTCATCGCCCATTGCTCTGAAAAATTCACTTATTTAAGAACATTGTATAAAAAACTTGGTGGGAAATTCTTTGTCAAGAAATCAAATATATCAATTTTGTTATATATTTTTGCTGTCGGTGTCGTACGGGTACGAATTAATATTATTTTTCTATTGGGAACAGTTACGGTTAGTGATAACAGACAACAGTGGAATGAATATAGTGGGTGGAATTAATTTTTAACTATCTTTCATATCTTGCAAACGAAAAATATTCGAAGAAAATATATCGTTTCAAGACGATTGGGAGGATGACTATTGTGTGGTGTCAAACAAATATGTATCAGTAATTGTTTGATTTGTCACGGAAGTGCTGCATTCAAAAAATATCAATAAATATGAATCACTCAATGACACTTTTCCACGAAAATCTCTTTCAAGAGGTGATAAATAGGCTTTTTCTTGAATAATTCTTATAACAACAAAGTGTTTTGTCAGTGGTAATGCCACAGCGGTAACTAAGACACCCCATGAAGTTTGTTATATGATTGGCAATCATATAAAACCTTTAACTGATGCATAAATTGTGAAGGAGTGTTTCTTACATACTTCTAATTTAATGTTGGTAACAAAAATAAAAAATATAAAAAATAATAATTAAAAATAAGCAAAACAGGAGTTATAACATTATGATCAATTTTCCACATTTTAAATTTCCAATGTTATCTTGATCTTAAAGCATTTCCCCCCCCACCTTCCCCCATTGATCTTCATATTGCGGACTGCATGAACCAACTATCATATATATGCGGCCCGTGTGAAATGGCTGACGTATGTATGCGACCCAGCAGAAAAAAAGGTCGATTACCCCTGTTCTAAGGCATGCGTAGGCTATTGGAAATGTACCCCATGGTTTCGAATTTTAGTCAAGTGTCGAGGACGATTCGAGGACTGGCACCCTATTTTCCAAACTTCTATGCCATATCAACGCAAGAACTTTAAATCAATACAGATTTAACGAGCATTAGCCCTCTACACTGCGAGCAAGGTTGCTTTTCCGCGTAGTCAAGTGTCACGGGCGCAGAAGATTTGGGGATGCAAAGAATTAGAGGGCGGAAAAGGAAAACAATTGTAATTAAAGCTAACTTACCACTGCCTATAAAATCAAGAAAGAAGCATTTCTGTTCTTAAGAGAGTAAAGACTAAAATGGGATATACTATGGAAAAAGAAAAGCCTAACAGTGTTTGGTGTTGATTTGCCTTCTAAATAACGTACAATTAAAAATTGATTTCATGATGTCTTTAATGATTATGCAATGATTAAAGCTCGAAGAAAACCTTTGTTGTACAAGTTCAATGACAGTGACTCAACAAAGAATAAGGATGTCTAAAAGTAAAGGATAGTAAAGCAAAGAAAGTATCCTTATAGTAAGGGTGAAAACGCGATGAAAAAGAAGACAATAAGTTGGAAACAGTTCACACAATAATGAACAGTCAATACTGCAATTGCAAATGATTTCATTAATATATTATTCTAATTTAGAAAAGAGTGGATGGTCCGAGACGCTCAACCCATGCTACTATTTTTTTCTTATGGCTGCCAGTTGCCAGTCCTGGACACTGCAAGTCCATTCATGGTAGATAATGGAATAATTCTCCAAAGATCGAAAGCAGAGAAAGGAAAAATAGTAAAAGTTATATAGGGGAAAATCCCTCCCAAAGCAAAACTGGCAAGGGGAAGGGGTGCTCTGGAAATAGAAGGGCCTCGGGTGCCGGACCTTGACTGCGAGTCTTCATTGGCATTAGGACTCAAACTCAAGACTTGTCTTCCTCGAGAATGTGACCGTAACCACTTAGTTACAATAGATACAAAAAAACTTGAAGAGAAATATCTAAATAAATGTTATAAAAGCTATTTAACACCCAAAATTTAAGCATATAAGAACATCTACTTTTATATTTTTAAATAATATCCTTAACTCAGAAAAGAAATTATATATTTCATTTTATTAAATATATCTCAACAAAAAATTTAAAAACGTGTATGTATTTTAAAATCCCATTTTAGAGTAAAGATAGGTTTTTTTACAGTATATTATTGATTTTATGTTTTGCGAATTTGGCGTTGAGTTTTTGGCGTTGTGAATTTGACGATTTAAGAGGTATCACCAAACATGCTGAAACATAATACAAACTAGATGATGTACCCGTTCCTCGCTTGGGTGAATTGAAAAATTAAACAATACAGATTGATAGATGAAGAATCTGTTGATGAGTTAATTTTATGTGAATTGTATATTTAACAAAAAAAAAAAAAAAAAAAAAGGTTTTTGCATATCTCAGTTGAACAAAAAAAAAGTATGTTTGTTAAATTTTAGGTCTGTAGATCTGATAAAAAGGATTTTTTTTTTAAAATTTATAACTCCTCGTAACTATCTTGTGGATCAATTTTTGAAAACACCTTTCTAACCTGATCTCTGATCAGCAAAAGTAACACATTGTTGCAAATTTTGTGTGATGAACGCTTAAAATAGTGTAAATAATTTATATATCTAGAAGTGTAATACGTTAATATTACTTTCTGTTGCATTTATTTTATGATGAAATTGCAAATTGCTTCACGCTCTACTTGCTCAAGCCTTGGCAGTTCAGCTTGTGGAAACATTTCTTTAAGTCTAGCTACTTTCATAGCTCGAGCTTTATTAGAGCTTAGGGAAATATTAGACTTACGCTTTACCGGCATAATTCTTGTAGGTACTTTCTCTACACTTCCAAAAAAATACAGTACGGTAACTATTATTATTTTTATACTAAAAAATTAAATGCTTACCTATTCAATCAAAATTATAGTCCTGTAATTAACTACTAACCACACAAGCAAATTATGCAAATTTGTCCAAATGATGTAGTGTGAAAGACAAAGTTTATTTACTATAATTACCAGAAGCGATAAAAGTATTTACTCTGATAAGAGGATCAATTTGTTACTACCAAATGTGCATCATAAAATCTTGAAAATACACGCATAGAAATAAATTATCCATTTTTATTGTATTTATGGTTCACTATTTTGGTGATAATGGCTTACACATGAAAAAAAAAATCAATAGTAGCTATTCAAATAAAGAGAGACTTGCCACAACCCCTCCCTTCAAAATATAGCTTTATTCTGAAATAAAAAAAATAGTGATTACACTGATCAAGGCAATAAATTAGAAGCGAGTAATCGAGTGCCTGGCGTAGACAAAACAAAAAGAGAAAGTTTTGTTTCACACATAAAAGTTAGATATATGCTGTGGCGGGCAATTTTACAGATGGCAGAATTTCTTACTACTTACTTCACAATTATCGTAATATTTTGGACACTTCACACATTATTTTTATAAATTATAGCCAATGTGTTGTTTTGATGTATAAGCTATAATATTGTAAAGCTTTATTAAAATCCATTGAGTTGCTTTTGCGTGAAAGGGTAAAAATATACATCCATACATACAAACGTTCGCGTTTATAATATTAGTAAGGATGTAATTACATGCATATCTCTTCAGGAGTATTTGATATTGTAAGAGTGACTAATTTGTTTTAAAAAAAAGGGATTTCATAAAAGTCTCAAGCTTACTTTTAAATCCTCGATCTATTAAGTTGCGTTTTCAATAAGTTTAGTGCCCGAATTGTGTGTGAAATTCTAATAAGTTAAAAATACTATAATATACTTAATTCAAATTTTATAGCTTTTATAGTAACTTTTTTCCACATTGTATTATTTTGCCAATTGTATCCCTGTATTCAGACTTTTCTTCCAAGAATGCTAATTAACGAATGCTATTTTGTTGTATTTCTCTTTCCAACTTTTTATATTCTGGTCAATTTTCCAATGAAAATCGCTATGTCCAATTTCCACTTTTCACGAATATTGAACAAATGTATATAAATTTGTGATACACAGAATTTAATGAATTTTGGTTTTTATTTTAAATATTTTAACTAAGCTAAAACACACAAATTTATCTTTGCGAATATTTACTTTTCCTTCTTAAGTAGGGAAGTATCATGCAGGGAAAGATGAAACTGAAAATAAACCACTTTACCAAAAATATCTATTGTTGCTCGAGACACTTTATACGACAAATCTATTGTTGCTCGAGACACTTTAATACGAGATATCTATTGTTGCTCGAGATGATTTATATTATATCAAGTTTAACAACTGTAAAAAGGGAATATACTATTTTAACGATTTAGAAATGTAATTACTCATTAGGAAGTTGTTTTCTTGTTATTTAATAGCGTTCATTTTGAATATTAAGCATAAAAAACCTGAAGAAACAACTATTAAATTTTAAATAGGGGGACAGTTCTTTACTTCAAAAAGGATTATATTAAATTTGTTAAACTTATGTAATTTATTCATCACTCCAAAAGGATTTTTGATAAAATTATTTACTTAGTTTTTAAAAAAATTCCGCCCTTTTACATTTGGTAATAAATGGTTTGTCTCCCAATTTCTCAAAAATATTTCATTTGTAGTTAACTTATTTACTTTAGAATAAAGAAACAATAAACTTCCAATTTCCTAACTTTTAAGTACTTAAGTAATTTAAATTCTTAGCAAAAGTTTTAGCGTTCTTGAAGATGTTTCCCTGTTTTCTCCTTATATATTCTTCTACGTCTTAGAACAAAATGGTTCTTCCAATGCCTTAGTTTAAAACCAATGAAGTACAAGAACACCAAACTTTGTGAAATTTTCCGATTGAATGAATAATTACTTACTTAAATGGGAATACAGAACAAATTCATGTACTTTAAAATACTATAGATACTATTGTGAATAGTGATAGCTATTGTAAATAATTGTATATTCCTCGCACACTTAACCAAAAGAAGAGATTTGAAACACTTAAAGTTCTTTCATTGAAATAAAGAATATAATGATACATGGACATATATATATATATATATATATATATATATATATATTATTGTAATTTAAGTCTTTATGCGCTGCATCCATTTTCTTAGATTAGATATGAACATCTAATTGCGGCAATTGTTAAAATGTAAAAATTATATGCATTTGACAGATAAATCTAACATGCATGAAGACTATGTGAACCAAGATAAAATTAAGAATTGAACTATTGATCTCTTTTCTTTGTAAAAGAATATGGGGTTTATTAATGTTGAATGTCATGAATCAGGACAGGAACGGATCGACACAACTAACTAAATCTAACATACATTAAAATTATTTGAACACAGCAAAATATTAGTATTAATTAATTTGGATTAATCTCCTTTTTGTTGAAGAACATGAAGATTCTTAATGCCGAATGTCACTAAACAGGACAGAATCAAATAGACAATTGACTGAGGACTTAGATTTGCTACATTATAAAAGACAAGTTGCTTACCCGTTTTTCGCACGGGGGAATTGAAAAATTAAACAGTGCAGATTGAAGGATAAAGAAGATTTTAATGAGTTAATTTAACTTGAGCTGCAATTTAAACAAAATAAAAAGCTTTCTGCATATATCAGCTGAATAACCCCTCCTCTCCCTGTTTGTTAAATTTTAAGTCTGTAGATCTAATAGCTGATAAAAAGTATTTTTTTTCAATCTATAACTCCCCATAACTCTCGTGTGGGTCGATTTTTGAAAACACTTTCTTAAATTGATCTCTGCTCAGCAAAAGTAACACTTTGTTAACAATTTTGTGTAATGAATGCTTAAAATAGTATAAATAATTTAATAAGTGTAATTAATAAGTGTAATACGTTAATATTACTTTATTTTATGTTAAAATTGTAATCAACTTCACACTCCACCTGTTGAAGCTTTCGCAGTTTCTGGCGCCTGGCGTAGGCAAAACAAAATGCAAAGTTTTGCTTCACGTAAGGATACATGTATGCTGTTGCGGGCTTTTTTACAGATAGCAGAATTTTTTCCTACTTACTTGACAAATATCGTTATATTTTGGACACTTCACTCAATATCTTTATAAATTATAGCCTATGTGTTATTCTGATGTATACGCTATATTATTGTAAAGTTTTATTCAAATCCATTCCGTTGTTTTTGAGTGAAAGAGTACCAAACATCCACACAAACTTTCACGTTTATATTATTAGTAAGGATTGTAGCTGTGTGTGTGTATATTTCTTCCACCAAGAAAAGTCGTAAGATAGTCTTTACTGCTGAATTTTAAGAATACGAACCAAAATGTCTGCACAGCATTGGTATTAGCTTTTATTTTAATCATACTTTTATTACTAATCTTCCAGCAAGTGTGTTTCATTTTATACAAAGATATTTTACCACAGAAGGACTTTTTCTTTTCTATGTTAAGAAGTAGATGAATAAGTCCTACACTATTTTGGCACCTAAAAATTTTAACACATTTATCTTTTAATGAATAAACTTTGGCAACACACTTCATGGTTCGGAATCACGGTCAAAGGAATTGAAAACCACCGGAGATCAGTCCTGTCACTTCCATACTACGGGAACGCGAAATTCTTGATCTCCAGTCAACATTAATGCTCATATATTGTTGAGAAGAAACTGAAAAAAATTAATTGAATATCGCATACGTATCTGACTAAAGAAAAAGACGCAAATGATTTTCCGGCATGCATATAGTTGTGTTTCTGATTTTAAATTAAAATTAATGGAGGCACATGTATTAATAACAATGGAAATATGTATACTATTAAAATTCGTAGGTAAATACACGTTTCTATCTATCTTTGTTTCTACAAGCGTCTATCTTCCCAAGAAACGCACGACGCAGAAACTCACCGAAGGTACCAGAAGATCGGGAATGATCCGAGCAATCTGTTTTGATTAATTATATTCCGATATTGCAATTAGTTAAAATGCTCACAATTTTAATTCAACATTTAATATAGTTGTGATATTTTTTGTTATTATAAAAATTTCTACTTTTTTTAACATACAACTATTTTTAAAAAGGTACATTTTCGTTTCCGGGGCCAAAAAATTTGCCAAGTGATTAAGTGAATATTAAAGTCCCACTGTTTACTTACTCGAGAGCTTTTTACGACGCACCTCGACATTTTAAACCACTGCCAAGTGACGAGGATGAGAATTGATCTGGCACCCATTTCTCTTAACTACCATACCATGCCGCTAGGACGTTTAAACTCTCGACAGATTCAACAGCGGGTCTTCAGCGGTAGCCAAACTTTTAAAAGGGCAGTAATAATTAATTGTGGGAAATTACCACGCGAATTTTGTAATGACGTTAACATAGAAACCACACACACATACTAGGAACGGCTGGTAGCGAGAGGGGAAGGGGAATTTCCATGACAATATATTATGCATTTAAAAATGTTCGTGCAACGCCAGGAGGAAATAAACCCTATCTGACAAAGAGAAGAAGCGAAAAAATTTCGAAACAGGACATTTTAAGTTATACACTCGGTAAATGCCCGAGCAGCGCCGGGCTAAGTGGAGGAGGGGGTGAGGGTGGATGTCATTTTGAAAAAGAGTATTAAAAGTGCTGATTTTGTGAAGGAAAGGAAAAATTTATAAAAGTAGAGAAAGCCCGCACAACGCCGGGCCATGCAGCTAGTTTTATTAGGAAAGACAAACGTTTAAAAATAAAGATATTTCCAAAACTTTCATTAATTCTAAGGCAATATACGTACAACAACTTTACGTAAATAAAGCAAATTGTGTTTAACATGTCATCCAAATTGATTAAGATCTGAAAAATATCAAATCAATTTAATTTTCATCCTGATACGTATTACAAGATATTGAAAAACGGTTTCAGGGCAGGGAGACTATTGAAAGCTTCACATAGAAATTCTCCTATTTAGAAGGTTCATAAGCATTTTCAAGATCAATTATCTATATCTGTACGGTAACAATCCATTAGAAAAGCCAAATATGTAGTTTTGGAAAATGTACTGTAAATTAAAAAGAAATAAAACAATTACACTTAATATGCACATTTTTAATTCCTTTTAAAATATATATTGCTACAATTTAAGTGGAAATTTGATGATTTGCTGATTTGCTGTGTTTACACATATATTAATAATGAACACATGGATTGCGAAAGTATGAAGAAAATCCTACCAAGAAGTTTCTATTAAATGTATTTGATTATATAATATTGCAAAGAGAACTATCAGTTTGAAAATTTATTCCTAACTATTTGGAATTTAGACATATCAATTAAAGAGTAATTATTTTCTTAAATAAACATGATCATCATTATTTTTAAATATGCTACCAAGCCAAATGTTATTGCTCAAATTAGTACAAATATTTACACAATAACTCATGTACAAAGTGTACTATAAAAATTCACACACACATCTTTCACTTACTACATAATTTTAATTTCTAAAAAAAAATTATATGAGTATAATGAGTAACTAAAATTTTCACAATACAGCATAACTTGAGAATTATTAAGAGAGACACAGATATTGAGAGTATTGGAGAGCACGTGTACTAATAGAATAGGTGCTACTGTAGTGTGTGGCATTTGTAAAATAAATAAATGGATTAAGAGAGGCACTTAGAATATTTAAATAAGAGTATATATTGATTCCAGGATAAAGCAACACGTTCAATTTGTATTCTATGCACTAAATATTACAGAAAAAAATGCATCTGACTAAGCAAAATGTGCTATAAGTAGTTGTTATCAATCTGTCGCATCAAGTATTAACACAAGAAAAAACGGCATCAAACATACAATGTTGATCATATTTTTTTTACAAAACTGAGCAAGCTGAAAAATTCAATTGGAACTGTGACATTTTTTTTTAAATAATTGCAGTTATAAGTGATAAAGTTTTATTAAAGCTACCAAAATTTTAAATGAATTTTTCACGATTCCTTGTGCTTCTTAATTCAATGTAATTTACGACGCTTTCAGTAAAATATAATAACTTATTTACTTTTTTAAAGGTGGAGGATGTTTCTTTTGCATCTTAACTCGATGAATATACCCGTAAAAAACTTCTGCCGAAAAGGCAAGCAAGGAAATGGTTAAACCAATAAGAAATATTATAAATGCCCCTACTAAGTCATGCATAGACAGTGCAAGTGGATTTTCTTTTCTCTCTATCAGATTATCGAAATTTTGAACCCAGAATTTGTATGACTCCTGACTCAGAATATTTCCTTCAAGTCCAGCAGCAGCCATCCTTAGAAGTATGTCGTTAAGGTGGGAAACACAACGAAAATTCTTGTTCATGGCGACTCCAATTGGAACAACAAATAGTACGTTTTCTGATATGTGTATAGATTTGATATTTCCAAACAACAGTTTCAGCATATTTCGACTTGAAAAATATATGTCTTTCGGCTGTATCATTTTACCTGCAAAAGTTGCTTGCCAATCGTGATACCATTCATTCTGTGCTATGCTTGTTCCAATAAATCTCAAATCTTCATCCTTCGAGTTGATAAGGAAAGGAACAATAAATGTATGTTTACCCGAAAATGCTCGAAGACCTTTCCTAATGGCATCGGCAACGTCATTCAGGGTATGTAAAGTTTTACTTGGAGGTGATAGAGTTAAAAATGATAGCAGTACTGCAGAATAGCTGGATGACATAACAAAAGCACATAAGAACCAAAGTGCTAAAAATGGCTTCCATTTGAGTACATTTTTATGTAGAAGTAATGATTTCCCAAGTACGTTTGAGTATGTGTTGAAAAATATAAAGGAAAAAGTATTTTTCCCTTTGAGAATGAGGAACAGAACTAAAGACAGAATAATGAGAGTGATAAAAATTGCTATCCAAGTAGCTAGATCAAATAGCTGGAGAAACTGAAACATACCTTCCAATGGCATCTTGTAAGAAGCAAAAGAAATAGCTTCCATGCTATATGCTACACTGAAATCAACTACTTTAGTTCTTTGTTCCAGAATGCCAATGAGGCTCATTCCTATATCTGCCTCTCCTCTTGATACCATACCAATTTGACCAGTCCAAGTACCGTTTTTATCTTTGGTTCCTAAGTCTTCATCCTCACAAAATTTGAGTTGGTATCCCCCTTTCCAAGCTGATAGCAAAATTTCAAGATATTTGGCGTACATACCACGAAATTCATACTGTCCATCGCCAATCTGAGTAACTTCTATAACTCTTGGATATCTCGTAACCGATACGGTCAACTTGTTTGGACACTTCATGGTATCGAATGCAACACCTTATTTCTCAGAATAATGAATTAATTTATATTAATATATTGTTATTTTTTATTCCGAAGATAAGAAGCTTTTTGAATTTAAGGAAAGACCTGCGAAAAATTTCTTAAGTGTCAAAACCAAGTCCAGAAAATATGGAATGGAATATTAGAATAATATCAGTTTTATAGGTGTTTCTGTTTTTCTGCTAAAATTTAAAGCATTCGAGACAGTGTTACACTATAATATTAAAATATTTCACAACGCAGTCGATAATACACCTATGTAAACATTTAAGTCAGTAATTAGCATTAGGTATTTTTTTAACAGAAAATTTTAGCATTAATGGCTTTGATAAACAATGAAACCCGACTAATAGCAGGAAATCTGTTTATCTTTAGGAAGAACTTTGAAACAGTTTGAGCTATTATAGCTAATTTCATACAAATGGGCAAACAAATGAAACATCAATCTTTAAAGAACTGTTTGTTCTCAATCTATTATTCAAATCCGTATTTAAGAACAAGCATAAATTTGCCCCTTATGTTTGATAT
The DNA here is from genome assembly GCA_019973955.1 of Trichonephila inaurata madagascariensis. NCBI lineage: Eukaryota > Metazoa > Arthropoda > Arachnida > Araneae > Nephilidae > Trichonephila > Trichonephila inaurata. The sequence goes on from BMAV01005070.1 coordinate 23,031, forward strand.
GAAAATATTTTAGTTTCTTCTTTCCACGCAAAAGAATTTAAATATAACATGCATAATGTGATTTTTGCAGCACATCTTTTAATAAACATACGAAACCCTGCATTAATTAATGTAAAATTATGCTTATTTTTTGGATAAAAATAAGCCAGTGTTGTCTCATACTGTAATATTCGTCACTCCGGGTAAGCAAAATGTGTAAGTTCAAATTTTTTTGACGCATTAATGTATTGTAAAATATTTTGAAGATTCACAACGATTGAATTTATTTTTTTAAAAGAAAGGAGCACGAATGTTTAAAGTTTT
>BMAV01005070.1:24059-35546 GCA_019973955.1 Trichonephila inaurata madagascariensis
ATTTAAACATATAAAATGTGCATTTACATGAGATTAAAATGAGGCAAGTGTATGGATTAAAATATAATTACAAAGCAAAATATTGGCGAAAAATTAAAAATAACAGAAATCTATCAATCTATTCGCTGTGAAATATTTTAAATTTTAAAACTAGTTAACCCCTTTGAGAACAAAGTTCGTGAAATGCGGTAATTATACATTTAAATAAAGCAAAAAATTCTTAGGAATACATATGTTTTATTGAATTTAAAAGGTTTAGCTTCCACTGTGTTTCATAATCAACATGCAGTCGGACCTCTATATAGTGAAGTCGCTGAATCCCGAAAAGAAGTTCGTTATATGGAAAATTCGCTGTACAGAGGTTAATTTTTCAATTTTCTTTATAAACTACATAAAAAAAAATTGTAAATTAATAAACACTATAGATTAGAAAAAAGTAATTATTCATCCCTTTTAGTAATGGATATATATTTATTTTATACATCGTATTAAAAAAAAAGAAATTAAGAAAATCTTCAAGGAAAGTTTCTTGACGTCTTTATCCACTTCCTGAAGAATTACATTTTTTTTATGCTCAAGCACTTACGTTTTGACATTTTCGAGCTACTAGAAATAAAGTTACTAGTACGGCTAATCAACACTACAAAAATGGACAGAAACTAGTTAAAGGACACAGGGACACAAGACGACTCCACTGTGGGTAAAAGGGGATATCGGATGTTTTCAGCGAACTGGACAATGGTGAATTAAACGTTGTACCTATTGGATAAAGAGCCAAGAATTATATTACTCTCTGCGAATTAGGCACTTAATAAAACCAGTTCAAGATTTATGACCACCATAAAATCTGTTATAAGAAAGAATAATTTGAAATGTTGTGAGAAATACTTCAAACGCAGGGAGAAAAGAAATTGAATAACAAGAAATAAAGTTCGTTATATAGAAAAAGCTCTTCGCTATAGAGAAGTTATTTTACGAAGAAAATCGTGAAATGTACTTTGGTTCTCAGAAAAAGTTCACTATATAGAAAATATCTCAATATAGAGGTTCGACTGCGTCATATTTTTTCATTACAAAGTATGAAAATTAGTTTAGAGATTCTGTCGGACCTCTATATTACGAAGTTACTAAATCCCCAAAAAAAGTTCATTATATGGAAAATTCGTTATATACAGAGGTTCATCTTTCAATTTCTCTTATAAGCCACATAAAACAAATTATAAATTTATAAACTCTATATATAATAAAAAGTGATTATTCATACCTTTTTGTAAATTAATATATATTTATTTTAAAATTCTTAACCATCAAACAAACAAACAAACAAACAAAAATTAAGAAAAACAGCAAGGGAAATTTTTGATGCCTTTATCCACTTCCTAAAAAATTAAATATTTTTCTTTGATCCGCAAGCATTACGTTTTAATATTTTCGAGCTACATAAGAAACGAAGCTACCAGTACGACTGATCAACACTATAAATGAACAGACAAGATAACATGAGACAACTCCATTGAGAGTGAAATGGGATATCGAAGATGTTACGGTGAGCTGGACAATGGGGGCTTAGGTTGCACTTCTTGGATGAAATGCCCAGAATTTGATAGCTGTCTTCGAGTTAGGCATCCAATAAAACCAGTTCAAGGTTTATGACAACCACAAAAGGTGCTAAAAGAATAAATAACTTGAAATGTCCAGAAATACTTCAAAAATAGGGATAAACAAATTGAATCACAAGAAAAAAGGTTTGTTATATAGAAAATGCACTTCGCTATAGGGAGGTTATTTTACGGAGAAAACCGTGAAATGTTCTTGGTTCCAGGAAAAAGTTCTCTATATAGAAAAATTCGTAATAAAGAGGTTCGTAATATTGAGGTTAAGTTGATGTTTCTTTCTTCTAATTTTCTTCTTTTTTTTTCTTTCTATTTTTAAAAATATTCTCTTTTCATCTAAAAATAAATCTTTTTGTATTACTATAATTACTTTGTAAAATATTATTTTGTGCTTAATTTCACAAAAAGAGCATATATCAAAATTATGTATATTAAAACTTTTTTGTAAAGGGAATTAACGTTGCGTTTCATAATTCATATCAGGAGAGTATATTACAAGAGTAACAATACACATGAATTTGTACTAAACTGTTAATATTTTACTTAAATATTTTTCTAATTTCTAAAAAGCCTATGTTTAATTAATTTTTTCCACTTTTAATTTTCTTGCAATGTAAAATAAAATTTAATATTTCTTGTTTCCAAAAATTCTATTCATATTCAAATGATCTTCATATTTTAAACATCATTATAAGAAATGACATTTAGAAAATTTTAATTAAGAATTTACTCAGATACTTATTCCTTAAAATTTTGTAGAAATTTTACAATGAAATGCTTTGTAAATTTGATAGAAATATACATTCGTGTCATCCATTTTATTTCATTACGTGTCTGAGAAATAATACCGATTTTTAAAATTAATATTAATTATAATGAGAAGCTCATAAAAAAAAGTTTTTTGCCCAAAGTAAAAACCTTATAAAAGTTTAAGACTTCATACAGGTAGTTTGAGGTACATGAATAGTTCCTCTTTTGTTTCTTTCCTTAAGGTATCCAACTACGTTCTGAACCGTGATTTTAAAACAGCGCATAAATGGATAATTTTCATGATGTTTAGTATCACCTAGATTAGAATATATATATAAAATTGTTTTAAGGATATTATGACAAAAAAATTATTTAAATACAATATTTTAGCAAAATATTAACTTAGAATAATCTTTTTTCACAAAACATTCTTCTTTTATTAAAAATGCTTCTATAATAATAATATTTTGTTTAGATAAAGTAAAGACATGTCCGGAGTGTCTGAACTAGTGTTTGTAAAACATTCATATTATTTTCAGAGTTATCACCAATTGAAATGATTATCGGCGTATTTTTTATTAAAATTTCTCCTCTCTGTTGGAGTAAAATATGTATAAATTCACGTCTAAGAAAATGTTTGAAATATTCTAGTTCAGCCTCTGTACAGAGGTCTGAGCTATGTATAGGCAAAATAATATTATAATACAAGAATTTTTCATAAAAGGAGAATGTTTTGAAAATGGGTCATTCTATGTTCCGTTTATGTAAAAATATTGTACCTAAATAATTTTTTATTGTAATAATATTCTTAAAACAATTTTATATACGTTTTCTAATCTAAGTGACACTAAATATCAGAAATATTATCAAGGAAATATTATCAAAATTACGGTTCCGAACGTAATCTGATACCTTAAACAATACACTACAATTTTTTAAAAATGCATGTTTTCCTAAAATTGATATTTTGATTAAATTAAAAATTAGCTAATTTCATTTGAATCAAAAAGTTCATATTAGCAATAACTTTTCAAATGTATGAGAAAAAAGAAAAAAAAAATGTAAAAGGAAGAAACGAAAAGAAACCCAATTAAAATGTGTCAGCTCCTCACATATTTTGATTACACGAATATCGTTTAAATCTTTTAATCTTAGCCAATTTTAAAGGAATGTATTTCACAAAATTTTTCTGTATAACATAATTTTATAACTTGTTTTTTTTATGTATATTAGAAATAAATTTGATAATTATGTTAAAAGAAATGTTTGATCTGTTGTGTAAATATCTGTGTTTTTCTTCTACTTAAACACCCTTAAATCTATTACATTTAGTTCTGTAAATATTCTATATTTATCCGTTTTTTTTATTTATACAGCAAATAAAATAGATTGATGTATTTGAGAAACACGAGTTACTATTAATGGAACCACATAATATTTTATTACAAATTTGCTCATTCTTTTATTATTTCTATTTAATTTTTAAAGGTGTCTTTTGTCTGACAAATCGCCATTTAAACAGATTCAACCATTCTTGTTGACATGTTTTCCTACATTGTATCGCTACGTGTGAAGGTTACACGATATTTTATCCTTCTCGAAATAGAACTCGTTTCGATCTGAAAATATATCCTCTAACATTATAAGACCCAAACTGACCGGATGTCAACAGGAAATTAAGAATACTAGAATATTACTAGCTGGAACTTCAATTTCACTAGTGTATAATAGAATCGATTTTCGGGGTCGAAACGCCTTGATATTTTTCAGGGTTTGGATGCAAGAAACAGTGTAGAACATCTGACAAGATGAGATTGCAAAAATAGCTACTGATAGTTTTTCTTAAAAAAAAAAGAATAAAATTACACAAGGAGTTTAAAAGATTTGATAAACATCATACGACCCTTTAGAATGAAATTGCTCTATTAAGCAATTTTCAATCTTTATATCTGGAAATAAAGTTTAGATGCTATTAGGCATATTATTTTATTTCATAAGTGCCTAGTGTACGTATACAATTTTTTATGAAGTTCGAGAAAATTATTTGTTTAAAAGAAGTTGTTTTTGACACATATTATATAATAAATACATAATAAACAATAGTAAATGTAGTATAAAAGTAAAATTAGGTAAAATGTCTTTGTATTTATTTAGAAAAAATGTATAGTCTTATAGATAATTTGCGTAACTCTTCGTATAATTTACTTACATGTATAATTTGGTGTCCTGCACAAGATCAAAATGTAAGATGTATTTTTGAGCATAATCTTGTTTATACAGTTTCGATTTTGAGAAGCGATGGATTTTATGCATTTCAAGTTATCAGAATATTTTGTCAAATAAATTAATTGAAGTTGTTTTCAAAAATGGTGGAACTAAATGTTATATATTTTTTAATAAATTGCATTTTACAAAAACTAAAAAACACCTTTAATAGTTAATTGAACGAAGTTGTAACTTAATATTTTATTCGCCAAATCTGGAAATGGGATCCGAAATTAGACGCCAGATGCGGGAAGAGATCTGAAAATGGGAAATCGTTAATCCTGATGATCCTGATCAGGATAATGAAACAAAATTAGGAAATAATTACATTGTCCTCGGTCCTGGGCAAGTGAGCAAAATTTCGAAATTATGTGACCTTTTATAGTAAGTAAAGTGAGGACATTTAAATCGAGTTTGAAGATTCCGTTACATACAAGTGAAACTTATAAAAGATCTTAAAAAATGGTATTTACATATATTAATACATGGTACAAAGTAAATGAGCCTAACTTTATTCCATATTCTTTTCTCACATTGCAAAAAGCTGAAATATTCTGGTTCACACATAAAATGTAATGATGATAGTTAATGCGTAAAATAAGTGTAAGTTTTTTTTAATATTTATTATATATAATTTATGTTTATTTAATTATAAGTGTAAAATTAGAAAAAGGTAGCTTGAAAGTGGTAAAAAGTTATCTTATCGTTTTTGCAATACTACTACTTTGATAAATTCTATGGAAATCTTGTAAAATTTCATCAATTATTTAAGATAATTTTCAAATAATTGGGTTCTATTTTTTGACCACTTCATCTTGAAAGTATGTTGCTCATAAACGTGGGTATTTTCATTTAAAACCAAAGTAGGAGATAAGTAATGTATCGCGTTCTGAAACGAGTATATATTTTCTCTCAGAAAAAGTGCAGTCAAAAGAAAGAGATAACTGAGTCGAAAGTTAAATTTTAGTATTATTTATATATTTTGAAAATTGACACAGGCAATATATCTATGCCGATAAAAATTACAGTCATAAATGCTTCAAATATTTGATGGTTTTTCCGAATTTTTCTCTAATTTACACTTGATATTTCGTTATTCACTAGATTGCCTTCGGCGAATGAACTCTTTTTTTTTTAATTCCTACTATTAGCCAACACTCTATTTATTTATTTATCTTGGTGGAATTTTCAATCGTTAATGAAACACATTTTAAATTGCTCAATTGAGCTGAAATTTTATATACATGATTATTTTGGATGATAATGCAGAAATTTAATTATAATTAATAAAAAGTGATTGATCTCAAAACTATTTATTTAAAGAATTACCAATACAGCCACGTGGGCATCATTTTTGGCGACTTGTGTCAAAACTTGAAAAGATATTTTTCTCACGTTTTAAAGCATTTAGTTGAACTGAAATTTTATATACGCAATTTTTTTGGATGACAATATGATACTTTAATGATAATTAATAAAAATTAATTACCACTTAATGTTGTGATTCTGTCCTATGTATATACATATATTTATATTAATAGTAACTGTTTAATAAAAGTAGCTAAAATAAAATGTTTCTTTGCTGATCTAAGTAGGAATTGCCTTGATTTTTTTTATATTACTTGTTTTTGTTTTAAAATATTATATTTCACATAGACAGCTTCCTACTTAGTTTACCATGTTTTGATAATTTAAATAAGTGGTCAAGTCTATTAAAATGCTCCAAATGCGAGCCCATTTTAATCACATCTAGGATCAAATTATGTTTTTATATCATATATGTCACCATTTTTTTTTCTTGTAAATCAGAATGTCATCAATAAAACATCCGAAATTTTCGACTGAAAAGTGGTCTCCTCACACGTGAAAATTTTAAATTTAAGAAAATCCTAGAATTAATTTTTTTTATTATCTTAACCTTTCTACAATCTTAATTACAGACAGGTTAGAAATCACAATTTTAATTAACTCGCGGTCACTCGCGCCTGTTTTTGCTACCGTCGTTACTGCGGGATCTAGAGAACACCCCAAACTTTTAACACGTGCATTTTATAAATATGAACATTTTTTTAAGTCAATTATGATATATATTTATGAAGTACAAGATATTTTTTGTATTATACAAATAAAATTATTAAATGTATTGCATACAAATGAGACTAACATTAATTTAAAGTAAATCTACAAAATTTTCATTTTAAAGTACACAATTTTATATTTTTACATAAACCACAAGTAAAACATATATACCAATAACTATATACCTTTATAATTAATGATAAGGATAGTAAAAAGTAGAAAAATAAAATTTTAATCATTTTCCAAACATTCAGAGGAGACTGTATTCATATGCTTTAAGCACATATTTTCTTACATTGAAGACAAAGAAAAGTAATTTTTACATCTTTCACCCGTAGATAAACAGTGCAACACCCCGTTTTTGGTGGATTAATTCTTTTTTTAATATCTTCTGTGTCAGTAAAGATTCTTTTGAGTATTTTGTTAAGGTTTGGGAGTTCCGATCTCATATCCAATGTGGCTGAACACGATCCATTCTAATCTCCTCGAATAATCTTGAACGTCTCATTTTCTTTTCAGGAAGAACAGAATGATTGACAATGGAAGCATTAATTCCTGCAGTATTAAGTAGATGATAAAATATTCGCAATGGACAACGGTAACATATTCGTGATACATCATAAATACTGCACATTTCATCAGTGGTATCAATACCACCTGTATTATAAAAATTCACAATTTCAAGTTTCATCTCTCCAAGTTTGGTTCTGAAATTACGCAGTCATCGAATTCACTTAGTTTATCTTGACAATCTGTTAATACTCTATCTTATAGATGACGAAATCGCTGTTTCTCCCTTTCCCAAGAAGTTTTTGTCATAATTTCTGGAAAATGCTTTGAAAATTTTTTTAAAAAAATTATATTTTACAATTATTTTATAGAATTATATTATTTTTATGCTACAATTATTGAAGTTTTAAATAAAATATGCATGCATATTAATATATTTGAAAAAAAAAAATATAAGCGGAAAGAGAGTAAAACCTACTTAATTTTAGATGCTTCGAGTACGAAAATATAACTCAATCACTCGCGGGGTGTTCTCAGCACCCCAGATAAACTTTTGAAGGTCGTTACATTCCTAATTGAGCTTTGAGTCATAATCTTGTAGATGGTGTAAGTTGATAGTATTTTGTCAGCCTGTATTAATAGCTATCTTAAACTTCCATAGACCATGCAAGTGTGGATTGCTTAAGTCTGTTAGAAAGCTAGATTATTATGCAGCAAAATGTATATATTTTTATTAAAAAGTAATTAAAAGCCAAAAGCAAAATTTATTTGGACATCAGCTAAAGCTAATGTTTGATGTCCTAGCTGGGAAAACAATAACTTCAAGAAAAGAAAAATACTGCAGACCTTAAGTAAAGTTACTACAAAGACGCAGTTAGAATCTAGACTATGTTTAGATAACTTACATCTTTTTATTTCTTAGAAAAAAATTAAGGAATATTTTAGAATAGATCCTAAATGTCAGAGATACGCATTATATTTATCTTGCTGTTCTTATTTGCAGCAGCATTTACCTAGTGGCAAAAAAAATCATTGTATGCACTATAAAAGTAATCAGCCATAGGTAAATGCAAATATTTATTCTGTGTGTCTTGCGAATGCTGCAAGAGGAATAAGTGCAACAATTTTAAATAAAACTGTGGATATCTAAATTTATTTTTTCGTCTATCAATTTGGCTCCAAATCTCTGATATTTTATGATAAAGATCGAAAAACGATTGACAAGGCATACACAACAATATATATTCGTCCTTCAATTTCGAACTCCTTGATAAGGGAGATTAAAATGCTGCACGTTATATTTTAGATTCAATAATTGTGAATTGAACGTTCAGTTCAAGATATTATGTACAAAACAATTTCTGTAAATCTTAGAGAATTTCAATTTCAATCAATTTAAGAGTATAAAAGGCAATATGAGAGGAAACAAGTGACAGGATATGATATTTATCACAAACTAGCAAAAGTGTTTCTAAAGAAAGTTCTGAAACAACAACAACAAAAGAATTCAATCATTTATAAATATCGAACATGGTTTATGAATTAAATACTCATGTGTATGTGTTTCATTGACAAATGAGCAATTTAATAACTATTCATGTTCATCTTACTATAATTGTGTTATTGTACTTTTATATGTGTCATAAATCATTTTAAATCAGCATGAAAACTGATATATATATATATGCAGAGAGAGAGTCGGACCATATAACGAACTCTATTTTATGAATTTCTCTACTTTATGAACTTTTTTCTTGAACCAAGAACAAAAGAATATTAAAAATTAAATCTCCATCTAACGAATTTTCCTCATAGCGAATTTTTTTTCGGGATTCAGCAACTTCGTTAAATAGAGGTCGGACTGTATATATATGAAACACATTTCTTTGAAAAAGAATGTTTCAAGATTGTTAACTATTATATTTATAATGTCGGGGCATACTTGAGAAGGTTTGGTTCTTTTGAATGCAGATTTATTGTATAAGAACATTTCAGTTAAACAGCAATTATACATACACAGCACGGAACAAACTACAATGTACAATAACTTGAAGTTCCACGCTACATAAGGAAAGACAAAAAAGACAAGACTTCTCTTAGAAGAAGTGGCAACCGGAATTTCCAAAATCCACATGACTTCTGTGGACGGAGCTTGTAATTCGTGGAAAGGTATCGAATGATGACTTTTATCTAAGCTTACTTTAAAAACGTTGAGATTTTAATTTTTTAGATAAACAGTCACGATTAAATCCTTTTAGGCGGACACGCTAGTTAATTATTTACATGCTAGTCCTGAAGGATCAGGAGAAATTAAAGAGAATTATTGCATTTATGTATATATATATATATGTGTGTGTGTGTGTGTGCGCTCATTATTTTGAGATTTTAAGATGGGATTTATAGAAAATTTATATATATATATAAAGATATATTATTTAGACTTAATGTTTTCATTAGCTTATATCTACAAAAGAAATAATAAACAACTGAAACAGCAGTTCTACTTAGTTTAATAGTTTTCTGCCTCAAAACACTACATTGGTAATAAATTTATCAGTAGCAAAATCTGATCTTATACAGAGGCTGTCAAGTACATTCTCGCCTCTGCCTATACATTTACCTTCAAAAAGAAAAAAAATACTGTTTAGATTAGCTCAGTAACTCTTGTATTGTTTGAAAGATTTAAAGAAAAAACAGAAGATATATTGTGTTACTGAGACCCTAGGGATATATATTTTTTTCTTTTTCATCTACAACGAAACAAATAAAACCTTTACACTGAGATTTTGAAATTTCGCACAAAATAGAAAAAAAAAGAAGCATACGTTTGTTAAGTTTCAAAGGAATATTATAAATGTTTACCGAATCATGAAAAAACTGAGCTTTTGTTTGAGATGACCGAAACCCTAGGGACAGATTAAAAGTTGCATTTGTGCTTGTTCTAAGCCTCTCAAATATTTTATTTCATTTTTTTCCTTTCTCAACTTATTTTCTTTCTTTTTTGTATTTAAATGTTTTACTTGGTTGTGTTATCGTAGATACAAAATTATTACAATAAATATTAAAGTACAGAAATATTTATTGTTTTTTCCTAACAAGAGGAAATATACGTCCTCAATTAAATAAAATATTTAATGAGTTGCAGGAGTGTAGAGCAATGGGAATAAGAGAGAATTTTTATGTGAGCACAATAAGCAAAAAATATACTTTTATTCAATTTGTTATATATGATCAAATGTTAGAGAGACTTGCGGTTGTAAGACAGCATTTCTCAAACTGTGGCGCGTGTCCGTTAAGAGCCTAAGTACTCTACGAGGGAAGCGCGAGCATATTGAAAAGTCGAAAACAAAAGATTATTTAAAAAATTATTAATGAACTGAAAGTAAACAAACAAAATATATTCTGACATAATCAGGAATAAATACACTTTTAAACTGATATAATATCAGTACTACACTATGTATTGTATGATTAATTTAGCAATACTTAATAATCACTATTGACCCCATGGGCTTGTCATGTATACAATTATATACAAAAATTAGCACTTGCCTTGATAATTTTTGTACGGTTTATAATTAATTCCTTAACTGCCAATTAAAAGATACGTAATTCGCTGAACAATACCACCATTTTCTACGTAGGCATGCGCATGCGATGTAGTGAGGGAAAGGGTAAAGAAAAGGAATAAATAAGCAAAATACACTGAAATTAAGTAAATACTTCGCAAACACTGTCAAGGTCCTTTTATTACATTCCAAAGTCTTCATAATAATTTTTCGGATAGCGGTGCACAGGAAAGATCGTACTTCGCAAAGACGTGTAAATACGTCCGTGGCAAATATCGATTCATCTGAGAAAGACGTTTATATAAACCAGTGACACTTAAGAAGTTCAAATCGTATTGTAGGCTTAGCTTATTATAGATAGCATAATATTATTGAGTTCAATAAATTGTTATTGTCTATGGGACTCTCGAAAGACGTATATAAACACTGCTGGCCACCGTAAATGCAACACTCTGAAAAAAGCATGCAAATAACATGAAATTTACAACATGCATTAGCGGAGGTGAGATATGCAAATTATTACAATTTCAGCGCAGACGCACATCAAGCGCGCCTGGGGCGCCACCTCAAAGCGCTGTTTAAGGCTTGGAGATTTCGACGATTTCAAGTTCAGCAATTGTGTTTTTCTTGTGGATTTTTCAAAAACAACCAGTTATGTCTCGTAGAAAATAGCGATCAGCTTTTGATCAAGTATCCGAATT
>BMAV01005070.1:35684-74196 GCA_019973955.1 Trichonephila inaurata madagascariensis
GATCGATCGCATCTACCTCAGTGCACAGCTTCACGTGAGGACAGGCAAATTGTGCGCATGGCAATGACGGATCGCTCAGTCATATCACGAACCATAGCACAGCACATTGAGTCTGTAACGCATCATTTAGTGTCTGCATGTACCATTCGACGCCGTTTACATCAGAGTGATCTGTCCGCAAGACCTCCATTGCTTGGTCTACCCTTGGCGTAGAACCACAGACGTCTCCGCCGCCAATGGTGCGATGAAAGAAGGATGTGGGCGTTAGAATGGAATGAAGTTGTCTTTACTGACGAGTCACGCATCTGGCTGCAACACCGCAATGGTCGGATTCGAGTCTGGAGACACCGTGGAGAGAGGATGCTGAACAGCTGCGTTATGCACCGCCACACTGCTCCTGCACCAGGTATTATGGTATAGGGTCGTATTGGATATTACTCTCGCACTCCTCTAGTACCCATTGCCGGTACTTTAAACAGCCAGTTCTACATCTCCGAGGTGTTGGAGCCAATTGTTCTTCCTTACCTTCAGGACTTGGCCACAGCCATATTTCAACAGGATAGTGCGCGACCACACGTGGCACGCATTGTCCAAAATTTCTTCGTCAATCACCAGATTAAATTGCTTCCCTGACCGGCTAGCTTTCCGGTTCTTTTGCCGTTAGAAAACATGTGGTCCATGGTTGCTCAAAGATTGACCCAGATTACACCCCCAGATGCCACACCAGATCAACTTTGGTAACGTGTGGAAGCTGCTTAATCTGATGTACACCAAGAACACATCCGAAGTATTTTTGAATCAATGCCGAGGGGTGTGGCAGCGGTGATCTCCAACAATGGCGGCTACTCTGGCTACTGATTCTGGCAGGAACCACACTTCACAGAAGTCTATAAATTTAATCATTTGATACTTAGTCAGCATGTTATCTACAAAATAAATTTTGTTTTGCTATCTCTTGTCTTTCTTGGTGTTGCATTTACGGTGGCCAGCACTATATATCCGGAAAAATAAATGCTTTTGCTAAGTGACACTTTTATATGCGCTGTTGGCACTTATGAGGTTAAAGTCGTATTGTATCTTTAGCTTCAAAGTATAATATTATTGAATTCAAACATTGTTATTGTGTGGGGAGGAAAGGGCACAATAAGAATTATGATTGAATATTGGGTCGCAAATGTTGAAAGTTTGAGAAACACTGGTGTAAGGGTTAATCTTGTTGATTTTATTACAAAGTCAAATAAAAAAAATTGTCAAGCACTTTTCATAGAATTACAGAAAAATAATATTTTATTTAGGGGTTAAACAAAATGTAGAGATCTATAAAAGATAAAAAAGTACATCACAGTGAAAAAACCGTAAGAAAAATTATTTGTTTCATAATTTTTCTTTTCTAAATCAATTTTTTTTTTATAATATAATATGAAAAATAAAGTATTACATGTATTATAATAACTATGTTTGAGGAAGAATTTGTTTTAGGAATCATAAATACCACTATAAAGGTTTTTTACCCTGTATAAGGATTTATAATGCAGCGGCAGTAAAAATGTATGAAACACAAAGCACAGAAATGTTTTTAGCTCTGAGATCTTAAAAAAGAATATTATAAATTCTAGCACTTCTACGTCATAAATTTTGACGGGACTTAAAATTTATTTAGATTGAACCCAGCTCGAGAGAAAAATTGAAACATTCATATACTACGTTTCTAGGATTATATGAATTATTTTTTACATAATATCTTATTTTTTAGTAAGTCTGTATTACTATATTTCTTATTTTCCTCTTTTGTGTTATGATGATTTTAAGGTATCATACAGTAACATCAAGGTATTTTTTTTTGTGCTTGCCGTAAATTGTGAAGAATAAATGAAACTTATTTATTGATAACGTAGAAGAGAAAACTAATCAAATATACGTATTTAAAGGACATAATTAAAAAAGAATAAAGATAAAGTTGCTCTTGAATTTGAAAATATTTTATGATATTTCAAACAATCCTAAAAAAATACGACATTCTAAATTCGGGTGATTCTTTTTTTTTACTAAGAATAACAAAATACTTAATCAACCCACATCTTATTTCATTCTCTTCATAGGAAAAGTTATTTTTTATTAAAAACTTTAATGGAAAATAGCCTAAATACATACTAGAATAATCAAAGCTTATAAAACAAATAAAAAGGACAAAACACACACACATGAATCTTGAAGTAAAAGAAAATGTGTTTAAATATGAAATATAATTTTTTCTAACTGGAAAATTTTCCACCTAGTGGAGAGACAATTCAGCAATAGAAATATTAAGATAATTGGATTTCTTTATTCTTATACACAAGAGACTTTTCACCTACTGATTTGAATACCTAGAAGCTAAACTCCAAAATTCTTTTTAGAATATTCCAGATATTTGTTAGTGGAACCAATTCGAGAGTATGCTAAGAAATTCTTTAAAGAATAGATTTCGTAGAAAAAACGAAATAAATCATTAGTTAAGAATGTTGTGGACTGTCACTGTTAACTATGCCCAGAGCAAAATGCCATTTTTCCCAAGTGTAATTCATGAACTGTGAATGAAACATTATTGAAAATTTTCAATTGGTCACCACAATTAATAAATATTCCATCTCACTTTTATTATTTTGCTCATCCTTTATCAGTTATATATTTACAAAATGACATTTCCACGTCCATCTTAGACACCTATTTGTCATGTTGTTTATAATTGCGATGAAATACTGCGGAATATGCGGCGGCATTTGGCAGCTGTCATTACTTTTCATCTTACATTTGTGAATAACATTTTTATCTATCAAAAACTGATTAAAAGTTTCAAAATAATACTTTGGATGTTGAGAAAACAATAAGGTTTTGTCATTAATCTCTCTGAAGTTTTTTTTTTTGTAACTTATGAGAATTTTTTTTAAAGACATATTGTATTATTCTATGAATGCATGCATCTTCATAAAAACAAATCATGCTCGTAAATACAGAACAATAAGCAAACTTTTTTAATTCCAATTCAGTTTGTTAACTGATGAATACGTTAAAATATCTAATATTTGTGATAACGTGCATCACTAATAAAATGTATTCGACCGGAACATCCGTCTCTCAGACGGGGATGATTTGCTTTGATGCCTGTAGAAAACGGGGTGGGCTGCCTTGACATTTTCAGTTGAACTCTACTCAGTGAGATCACGTGGTGGTACTTGGCGATTTTTTCAGCTCACGATATGAGAAATTTTTCTTATGTATTACCATCTATCATACGGATATTCCTATAGTTTTTTCGTTTTTGGTATTATTATTTTTATTTATTTTTACATGAATATAAATAATTTCTATTCTGTTTTTATAAAAATACTAGGCACAATTCTTGTGATAAAAATATATTAATATAGTGTGCCTCATAAAGACTTAAATGTTCAAAATTCTACTCAATTTTATGAGCGATAAAGACATTTAAAACAGTCCTTAAGGTATCCGACTACGTTCGGAACCGTGATTTTAAAAAAGCAAATTAATGGATAATTTTCATGATATTTAGTGTCACTCAGATTAGAATATCTGCATAAAATTGTTTTAAGAACACATTTTGACAAAAAAAATTTATTTAAATACAATATTTTGGCAAAAAATGAACTTAGAATAATATTTTTTCAAAATGTTCTTTTATGAAAAATGCTTCTATTATAATAATATTTTACCTGTATATAGCTCAGACCTCTCTACAGATGCTCAACTAGAATTTTAGAAAAATTCAGAGTTACCACCAATTTTCAGAGTTACCACCAATTGAAATAATTATTGGCGTTTTTTTTTCTTAAAATTGCTCCCCTCTGTTGTCGCAAAATATGGATAAACCCACTTCTAAGTTATATGTTCCAAAAATTCTAGTTGAGCCTCTGTAGAGAGATCTGAGCTATATACAGGCTAAGTATTATTATAATAGAAGCATTTTTCACAAAAAGAGAACATTTTGAAAAAAGAATATTCTAAGTTAATTTTTTGCCAAAATATTGTATTTAAATAGATGTTTTTGTCAAAATGTCCTTAAAAATTTTTTATACATGTATTCTAATCTAAATGATACTAAATATCATGAAAAATATCCATTTATGCACTTTTGCAAAATCACGGTTCGGAACGTTGTCGGATACCTTAAGGTAATAAAATTCAAAAAAATTTACGTACCCGTCTGTCAGACAGATGTTTCTAAGAGTGGCAATAAAAGTGATGTTCCTACCAGAGGGATATATATATATATATATATATATATATATATATGTGAACTGAAGAAAATGATTTTATACAAAGAATACCAGCAAATATAGCTGACAACATATTAATTTATTAATTTTGTTAGCAAAAATGTTAAGAAACTCATTCGTTATAGTTCATTATAGCAGTTAATGTTTCTGTATTTCCTTCTGGAATTTTATTTGCTGTTAAGAATTAATTTCTCTTTCTTAACTTTTTGACACTTCTGTATGAGATTTAATTGAAGATGAATTAAGCATTCATACTCAAAACGAAATGAAATATAGATAAGAGAATAAAGCTTCTATTTATACTCTTTGGACATGTTTCACATATTTCACTCAGTAGTATTTCTCCTAAGAACCGAAACAACATACTTGTTTTGATAATGGATAATTACATATAAATAATACAATTCCGAATTAAATTCAAACCCTTGATTGATATGGACCATTACTTGCCTGTACTTGTGAACTCTTGTTCTGAATTTAATAATATCGAATACTTATATTAATCCCTTAGTTAATTCCTTGGTCACTAAAAATTCCTAAGAATCTAAAGAAAAATGGAATGAGTATTTATTTAGAATGAAGAGGTTTACGAAATTCCATTAAAAACATTTAGAATTATTTTATTGAATAGTAAATGATCATATATTTCAAGAATTATCTTAACACTTAATCATGTCTTAATATACCTTATAGAAAAATTAAAGAAGAAAAATAATAAATATAAAGAAAGTTTTAAAAGCTCAAATTATGTGACTCTACACATTAATTTCAAATTTTTAAAGAACAGAATAATGATTACTATCTAGCTCTAGCTTTGAATTTTCCTATTTCGTTGATACTTTTTGTATTATTAAACTTTTTTTTAATTCTTTGTTCGCATTTACATTTAATTAAAAATTTAGGGGTTTTTTTTGGTTCTTTATTGAGGGTATTGTTCTTAGAAAAATATCAAATTAAACTTTGATAGAGTTCACAAATAAATAATCAAATTTAGAGTCAAAATTTTCATATCAATGTCTCTTTTTTTAAAAATAATTCAATAAACTGGGAAAGGGGGTCCTAATTTATTATTTTCCTTAAAATTTCTTAAATTATAAGTTAGTAATAAGTCACATTTTTGTGGGGACATGAACGAAAGTAACTTGTATAACATTAAAAGGCACTTTCGAAGAAGCAGGATGGATTTACATATTTTACGTTATTTGATGTTTATATATTCATGTTGTGCTTTCAGAGTATGGCCTTATTTATATACATGTATATATATATGTTGAGAAATTCTAATCTGATTCAGCCTTTTTTCTACATGTATAAAGAGTATAAGATGACAAGTTAAATTTTTATTATGTAGATGAGATACATGCGTAAATGTTACTTTTACTCAAACTTAATGGAAGAGTCAAATATGTTTATTTATTTATTTTCTATATAGTTTCAGAAAACAAGTACCATCTTTTATTGACAATTCTTGTGACATATTGAAATCACTTGATTTTTATGGTTTGCGTGCTTTCTATTACTTTTCCTATCAGATAAATCTCTTTCAGATTTAGATATTTCTCTGTTTATTTACAATACCTTCAATTTCCCTTTTTTTGACAAACATTTGTTGGAGAGAAAAATAATAGCTTTTTCAAAATCTAAAAGACTCTTACAACTTCTTTAAACTTGAGACAAAAAGTTCTTTACTGCCGAATTCACTAATATTGTGGTGCACCACTTAATTAAAAAAAATGAATTTTTCAAGAGAACTCACAATTGCTGTAAACCCTTCTCCAAATGTCTTTGAAATTATTGAAAATGAAAATGGCGATCAAAGATTTGTCGGCTACGAAGGAAATTTTCTGGAGGCCATTTTATCAAACCTAGGCTATCGATATAAAGCAATGGTTACGGAAGATGGGGAATTTGGTCGTTTGAAACCTGATGGCAACTGGACTGGTATGATCGGAATGGTACATAGAGAAGAAGTGGATTTGGGTTTTACTACTATTGCAATCACTGAAGGAAGATTTACAGAAATAGAATTTAGTACACCATACGAGAAGCTGTCCCCATCATTTGCGGTGAAAAAACCTGGAATAATACGACCCATGTTTGCTTATGTATATTCTTTTGACATGAGAGTTTGGATATGCATTATTACTTTGTTATTAATCATGACATTCGTCTTTGTGAAGATTTTAAATAGAAAAGAATCTCATGGAAATATGTTTTACACTTTATTTGCAAGTCTTCTTGGTCAAGGTTTCAACATTGAAATTGATTCAGTTCCTTCTACAATTCTATTTTGTAGCTGGTTGGTTGCGAATACGGTTATTCCAGTCAGCTATTCTGCAGCACTATTATCGTTTTTGACCGTGCCTTTGTATGGGACTCCTATTCGTAACTATCAAGAACTTTCACTGGCAGTACAGAAGGGAACTCACAAATGTTTTGCTCTTAGAGGTACAAGCACTATTGCATATTTACGTAGTTCTGCTAATAAAAATCTGCGAATACTAGGAGATGAAATACACAACCATGAATGGTATATAACTGATTGGGATATAATTTCAGGCAAGTACCTAACTGAAGATTCTGCAATACTATCTAATACGAAGAAACTGAATTTATTTTACGGAAGCAAACCGGAATTCATCATAACCGAAGATACTTTGACATCCTGGCCTTCAGCATTTGCTGTTAGTAAAAAATTTTGTTGTAAAGCAAGATTGAATAGCATCATATCTCGTCTAGTACAGGCCGGCATCTATACGAAGTTCTTTAATGAAGAATCAATCAAATTTACACTTGCTCATTTAGATAATACACCTGAGCCTGAGGTTTTTAACAAATTATCAATCAAAGATTTGGCTGGGGTTTTCTTACTATTAGGTGTAGGTTTACTGCTGTCATTTTTCTCGCTTTTGGTAGAAATCATTCACCATCGTTTTATAATTAATGCATCATCAAAAATTTATATAGAAAAGTAGTTATACACAGTTCCTTTTTTAAAATACCTTTTAGAAATTTTAGTTGCATGTCACTTAAGGTATCCGAATACGTTCTGAGTACCTTAAAAAATAAGCATACTAGAACATTATAAATGCTTTTTTTGGAATCTATAACCATAAAATATTAATGATTGTGACAATATTTTTACAATAATCACATTTATAAGTGAAATAGCAATATTTTTGAAAATTTTCAATGTAATTAGAGACAAAAAAAGTAAAAATTTAGGTCAGTAAAGGTTCGCTAAAACAAATTAGGTGTATTTATCTAGAAAATATACCAGAAATTTAATTTTTTATTAAAATTTTACAGTTTTAGAGCTGATCGGGTAAATATTATAACAAATATGACATTCTTTATGAGACCATTATTTAAATAACATGCCGTAATTCAAAAAATATTCATACAATAAGAAATATTTTATTACATTCTCTAGAAAATAATATAAATATCAAGCTCAAAATGTTTCATAAAAATAAATGTGTAATATTTTGAGCTATCAGACTCGCAATGACAGATTTTGAACAATTTTAATAAACAATTCTGGTAGATTAAAGGCCCAATTCCGGTTTTTCTAATTTTAAAAAATGGATTGTAAATTAGCCACTAGGTAACGAAGAAACAAACAGAGTATGTTTTTTAAAGAAAAAATGTAGCTCTATTCAATAAAATAAAAAAAAAATGTGTTTTGACCTAATTTGGTTATCTTAATGTGTTCAGATACCTTAATAGACTTTTAGCATACATTGACTTTTCACTATTGTAACCTCTTAGAACAGGCCACGCAGATAACCTTTTTTGCTTGAATTTCTAGTACACTGTATGAGCTTTTTATTTTACAAGCATTGTGTCATTTTTTTCAACAATTAAGAAGACTTGGTACCCTTTTAACAACTTTCTTTATTTATGTATTTAAAAATTATATTTTAGCATATTATATAATGTTTCCATTCAAGAAAATGATACTACGATACTAGATGAAATTTTTCACATATTATTCACGCCATTTTAAAAATTTAATTTTTTTGAAGAAAATTTGGAAAATTTTAAAATCCTACTCTTTCTGTAAATATTAATTTTTTGACCTGAAATTTTTTTTCAATACTTTTTATGGATGTTCTAAATAGCTTTAGGCATCTATTTTACAATAACTTTACTCGTTTTTGAGAAAAAAAAATAAAATGTTGATATGCATGCTAAAAATCAACGAAAAAGCCAATATCTCTTACATTTTAATTTTTTTAAAAATAAGTATTCAGTTTACAGAAAAATGGATCCCTAATTTTATTACATGCTTTATATAAAACACGAGAAAAAAAATGGAAGTGATTGATAAATAATTGTGGAAAGAGTAGCATTTTGAATGCACTAATGTTTCGAAAAACTTCTTTAAAGTTTATAATTCTGAAAAAATAATTATAATAAGTGTAAATAAACTTAAAATACCTTTTTAAGATATTAGTTATAAATTTTTCTTTAAAATAATTGCATTTTCATATTTTTTCAACCCATACATTTTAATAAATGATCAATTTTTAGAAAGTATTAATTGCATAAGAAAATTCAAGAAAAATGTTAATTTTTTTTTCTTCTGTCACGACAGAAATTTTAGTTTTTTTTTTTCTTTTTATATATTGAAGTATTAATTTTGTATGAAAAACATATCAGTAATTATAACTGAAATTATAAAATTATTAATATAAAATACCTTAATTCAAAAATTTTACAGGCCCACATTTCACAAAGAAAAAAAATAATTGTATTGTATTACCTCGGTAATATTCTGCTTTATATACTACGCATTCTTTTTTTAATGTTATTATTTCTCTTTATAAAATAGATTTTTTTTTTGTCAAACGCTTTTTTTAGCTTTTTTTTTCTAAAAAGGGTGTGTGGCTGAATTGCCTAATTTGTATTCAAATGAAATTTTGTCCAACTTCTAACTTTCTGACATGCACAAGTGATACATCAATCGAAAGATAATAATGTAAAGAATACGATTAAACAAAAATAATAATAAAAAAAAACGATATATCTGTCATTTTTGGGGAACCAAGTCCCATATTACTGATATTCTGTTGATTGCACTGCATAGTTATGCTTTTTAGTTAGTAATTTTAAATAATTTCGTATTTATAAAAATGGGAAGCACGAAGAAAGTTCTGCTAAAGATTATGGAATATTTATGGGAATAACCTTGCCTATATAGAAGATTACAGATCCTTTGCAGAAATTTGATGAAGAAAGTGATGTTTCTAGTGAGGAGAATTAAGCTACTGCTCCTTCGGAAAAAACTGTGCTGAGGTTACTGTCTTCAGAGTATTCAAAAAGGGAATTTAAAATGTATGCCCTTATCTCAGGAGAGAATAAT
Source organism: Trichonephila inaurata madagascariensis (assembly GCA_019973955.1). Lineage (NCBI taxonomy): Eukaryota > Metazoa > Arthropoda > Arachnida > Araneae > Nephilidae > Trichonephila > Trichonephila inaurata. The sequence goes on from BMAV01005070.1 coordinate 45,327, forward strand.
AGCCTCTAAACTAATTGATGTCATCAGAAATCACTATTAACTCAAACTCTCTACATATTTATTTATTTGTTTATGTTGATGGGATTTTCAATCGTTAATAAAATACATTTTAAAGCATTCAATTGAGCGGAAATTTTGTATACATGATTATTTTGGATGACAATACAATAAATTAAATACAATTAATAAAAACTAATTGATTAAAACTAATTATTTAAAGAATTACAAATACAGCCACGTTGGCATCATTTTTGGTGACTTAGCGACCATTTTGGCGAATTGTGTGGACTTGGAAAAAGTGTTTTTTCTCACGTTTTAAAGCATTCAGTTGAACTGAAATTTTATATACACGATTGTTTTGGATGACAATACGATACTTTAATGATAATTAACAAAAATAATTGCCACTTAATGTTGTGATTCTGTCATATGTATATACATATTTATATTAATTTTAATGATTAAATAAAAAGTAGCTAAAAATTTTTTTTGTTGTTGTTGATCTTAGTAAGAATTGACTTAAATTTTTTTTTTATATTACTTGTTTTGGTTCTTGTCGTATATGTTACCGTTAAAGTATATAATTCAGTTATTTCATAGAGAATAACTAGGTATTTCATAAAATAACTAGACAACTCAGTTAAAGTATATAATAGAGGAACATTTTCATACTTCACCCAGTTATTCTATGAAATATCTAGACACTCCAGGAGATAATTAAAGAGAGACCATTAAAGTGAAATATAAACAAATGCAAAAATGTTTTATAAATTAATTGGTCGTAAATAGCTGAAATAACTCGAAAAGTACATTTTATCCCTTTTGAGGATGAATAATGGATAAATAATAAGGGAAATCTGAAATGATATTATATTGCTCATATTGCTATTTGTTAAACAGAAAAGGGTAAAAAGAAAAGTTGCAAAAAAAAAAAAAATTATATTTAAATATTATCAATAAAAATACTTGCTGAGAAGAAAAACAACTGCTTCATAAAAACATTGTGTAAACTTTTTAAAACAAAAATGTAAGAGAATATTAATTAAAAATTTATGAGATACCTTTATTTTACTTTTCATTATTTATTACCGCAAGGATTGTTGTGAAGACACTTTGGATTAAACTGCTTATTACTTTTTAAACAAGCACACTGTTTAGTATTACACTTTTTTCTACACGAGCAGTTTTTAAATCCTTGTCCAGTAACGTAAGTTTGAGCTGTTGCAACAGATTGAAGCGTTGTGTCAATATTTGGAGCTTCTTCAATGGAAATTAATTCTCGCTGACATATACTGAACTTATATCTAGAGTACAATTGTTTGATTCCGCCTAATTAGAAATATTCTTCTCAAAGCAGCGAGAACCAGTTCAAAGAATTATTCCAAGTGTCGTATTTCATACCTTAAAGATTAAGTAATCGTTATTCTATAGAATACCTAGTTAAATCATAGAATTCAATACTTTTATATACTTTAACTAACTGATCTAATTATTTCATGAAATATCTAGCTATTCTATGAAATAACGGATTTCACTATTTAACGGTACCATATACAAAAAATACCCGTAATCAATTCATACAGATTTTTTTAAATTCTAAAAATGCCCGTAAACTGAGAAAGGCAGAGCCGATTACATAGGTGTATTAAACGTTAAATCTATTATAATATTTTCCTATTTATGTTTAATAATAATTTGGCTTAAAAGGGTGGAAACTAACAATAACAAAATGAAATAAAAAAAATTCTAAATGATTGATTGTAAATAAATATTTCTACTTTTTACACATTTGAATACTATATAAATAGGGTACTTTTATTTATTATTTAAATTTATTTAGTTATTATGGAATTGGTCCTTATCTGAGAAAAAACATGCTATTTTTTATTTCATTTCAAAATATACAATTGTAACTAAGTATTTAGTAATATTTGAATTGAATTGTACATATATATATATATATATATATGCGCATTATTCCTGTAATGAAGATTGATTTTCAGCAACTAAAATATGAAATAAAATAGATTAAAGAATGGATAAAAAACACATACTTGCAAAAATAATTATAAGTATTATTAGATTGTATGTATGATGTAAAACTTGAATTAAAAATAAACATTATTGTAACAATTACTTCAAAGTAATAAAAAAAAATGTTATTTTTGAAAACTTAAATTGCATATACCATTTTTATCACAATCTGTAATTTTAACTATGTATCAATGTATTCAAAGGGAAACGGTAGACAACTTTCCTTGCACGTAGAATTTAGAGAATTTTGTTTTATTCCCTCGCATATTATTCTTGAAACTTTTTCTTGTATATAACTATTACGATAACAGTTTTTGGGTAACATAAGATAATTCAATGACCTATTATAAAATTTTTAAAAAATAGCCATATTTCATTTAATTTGTTTTTTGAACAGCAGAGCAATCTAAACAAACACGAGGTCTTTTGGTAACGGACTTCGAATTTTTCAACCACGGTCAAATGCCAAAAAGGGCATCCTGAACTAGCACTCCACTATTCAAATTTCCACGTCAACGAGCTCGACAGATTTAACATACATCAGCCTCTTCAACTCGGAAATAATTTGTTAATAAAATCTGCAGCCACGATCGCCGTAGGGTCTTGACCGCGAACATATTAGGCATTTTCGAGTCACGTTCTTAACCCGAGGTCACTAGCGCCTGTTTTTACTAACATCGTTACTCGCGGGGTGTAGAGAACAACCCGAACTTTTTAAATGTATGTTAAATTTGTATTTATAATTATGAAAATAAAATTCAGTCATTATGATACATATTTATAGAGTACAAGAAGTTTTTTTTATTATACAAATAAAATTATTAAGTTTATTGCATACAAATGTGACTAACATTAATTTAAACTAAACATACACAATTTTCATTTTAAAACACATAATTTTATAGTTTTTTCATAAACCAGTAAAACGTATATACCAGTAATAAGTATACATTATAATTAATGAGATAATGATAGAAAATAGAAAAATAATATTTTAATCATTTTCCAAACATTCAGAGCAGACTGTATACAAATGCTCAACTTCTCGCGGGATTTCTGAGCCCCCCAGATAAACCTTTGAATGTCTTTACATTCCAATCATTCGAGAAAGAGGGATTGCATCAGGCCTGATGGTTCAATTACCTAAAATGTGCAGCTACAGAAAAAATCGTGGTTCTGCGCATTCTTTTTAGGATGGATTTTGTTATTGCTGGGGTGTACAGAACACCCAGCTCGAGTGATCGCGGGTTAAAATCTAGTATCATTGAAGTCCCCCAGCGTTAAATCTATCGATGCTTAAATTCCTTCTGTTTACTAAGGTGACCAATTTTCTTACAATGAAAAGGAGGACGAAAAATTTAAGAAAAAATTATAACGTAAATATATGAAGCATTTTAATAATGCAAACAAAAGTACACCAATTATGCTTGCATCTCTTTTAATTATTTACTTAAATGAGTGTTTTTCCATTTAATGATTTTTTTGGGTGGGGGGATCAACGTATCATTTTCTATTATATCGGAAATTTCGGAGCAAGAAATATCCTTCATATTGAATACGGAAATTGCTACAGCTGAATGATCAACATTCAATCTTGATTTCTCACTTGTCCAAAACTCATTACCAATGAAAAAACTTTCTAAACTTCTGCATATGTTTCAGAGCAGTACAACGTAAATTTAACAAGAATAACTAAATTTTCACATGAAATGAGTTTGTTTTTGTTAAATATTTCCTTTCATCTTTTTATCAATTTCAACATCCTGATTTCTCCATTTTTCTAATTTACCAGAACTTAAAAATACATTCAGTCTTCTAATTTCTTCAAACAGACAATTTTCATTGATTTCAATACCAGACATTACTTTTTATAAAAAATAAAGTATTTTGTACTCTGAGACCAGTGTAGTGGTGCGGAGTATAGCGTGGGAGGTGTGCAAGGCTTTCTTCTGTGAATATATGCAGTATTCTCTGACTTATATTAAATGCCTAGTTTTAAAAAAATAGTGGTCTATGTAATTGTTTTGTAAGGTTTTATGGAAGTTATTTTGATCATCTATATACATGAATCATATGTGTCTATTTTCCTTCTTTAGATAATGAGAGTCAAAGCATGGTTCTTTCTCTCTCTCACTTTTGGAAGCTATTAAAGATAAGTAGATTGAGAGAGGAATACTCATATGTATAATTAATATTATCTTGAGTTGTCGTAGTATGAGAATAAAGATAGTTGTACCGACGGAATAAGAAACTTTTGGAAATAAAACTGCTTACAATTAATTAGGCTTATTAGAGCACTCTAGATATAACTTTCAATGGAGGAGAAAACTTTTTACAGCAATTTTCTAAGTAAAAGTTCCTAGAAATATAATGAAAAGCCCTGATAAAAATAATATGAGTTTTTAAATATTTTAAAACTGACATAAAAATTTCATCTTGATATTATTTTTTCCTGTTAAATAGAAATTATTCTAAACATGCTTATGGCCACATTCTTAAATTGTAAATTTTTCAATTTTTTGGAAAAAAATATATGTTACAGCCTCAATATTTCTGAGTATTTTGATACCACAATTGTGTTGATACTGCAAAACTTCCGAAGTTATTGAGAAATAAGTAGTGAAATTTAAATGTGTGAAAACCCTATCTCTTTCTTATCTTTATCTTCATTTTTCGCGAAACAAAGAATTTTAGCTCCCGCGCAGGATTTCTCAGAAACTATTTATGATATCCATTTGAAATTTAATACACGCGTTCAAAATAAGACTCTTCATAACTTATACACCAATTTTGAAAAAAAAATTAATATAATTTTTTTTATTTGAATTTTAATTAATTTTTTTTCTTAAGATTTTAAAATTTTCTTTATAATTGTATTTAAAAAATGTTTTTTTCCCTCTAAATTTCTTAAAAGTATGTATAACTTCAAAAGTGAACATTTTTATACCAAGTAAAATTAATTTTGTAAATTTTGATCCGATTTGTACTTCAGAACCCTTCGCGGAGTAAAGTATTAATTTTCATATTTTTGAAAAATTGTCCAATTTTTATTTCTTTATAACGTTTTAAATTGTTTCTCAAATTCATTGAAAATTTGAGAATTTATAGAAATATATATGATTATCATGTGGTAAAAAATTCAAATTACTGTCTTGTTTTGTTGTTAAGTTATATTGGTTTGAAGAAGGATGCTATTTTCGAGTGCACGTATATATGTTAAGGGTCCTGTGAACCCTTAAGTACAAACACAACATTACACCAAACTTAACATTTAATCGTTTTAAGTTTGTATGGGACGACCCGTGCCAACCATTAGTGTGAGAGAGCCAGAGGAAGATTAGCAAAAGTCAATGCAACTCTATTTATTAACAATTCTCAAAAGAGACTCAAATTCATCTACCCAAGTTAAGAAATGTATCAATTGTTAAATATGGGAGGTAATAGCGAGGTACACGAGATACTAGAAGATTTAATAAATCGGATCACTTACATCCAGGCAATACACCTTCTAATTCAAATCGACCTAATCCAATTTATCACTTAATTGACCAAATCGTTAATCTTAATGTTAATCAAATACGCTACGAAGTCCTCTCGCCTAACTTTACATTAATCAATCACTGCTATCCTTTAGCAGCCTAACCTCTCTCTCCCTATAACTGGAAAGTTTAATCTTTAAATACAAGCTATGATTTGCATAATCACATCTTCTTCTTCGAAGGAAAGTTCTCAATAGAGTAATTTTTAAAGACCCATTATTCCCCAAGAGGACTATTAGTAAGAAAAACGAGAATAGACCCATTGCAATTTAAAATCACTTCTTGACTATAAAAAAATGGGTTTAATTTAATTAATTATACAAACTCTCTACTTTTCTTAATTATTAACATTAAATTAAGTAGTAGTATTACTATCAATTACTGTAATAAATCAGGAACGAGATATACTTATGGTTCATCTTAAGGATATAATGCAATATATTCATTTGCAATGGTTCCAAACACTGCAGTAGATAATTTTGTTAATTTTTAAGAACAGTTTGTGTCTTTTCCAGAATTCCTATATATATATAATTATTTTGTACAGAAAATAACCTGAATGCCATATTTTCTTTTTGACACTACATTCAATATCACCAGTAGCAACATAATAAAAATAACTGTCTCGCTAAAACATTTTATCGCTTTTTTATTCGTATGGCCATAGCACATAAGAGTTAGACCAAAAGTTTTCCTGGACCGAACACTTCCAACGATATCATCTTCTTCACGTTCCACTGCACCTTATGGAATTCGATTACTGAAAGACACGTGCCCAAGAGCTACTGCCTTATTCCGTTACTTCCTTTAGTCTGATAAGTATCGACGCAAGAAGAAGGTATCCCATGACATTAACATTGATATGATATATTTATTTGAGCAGGTATTGCTAAGTTATTGGAATCTTTAGTTATAAATAGCCTATTTTAAGAAGTTATTTAAGTCTTAAGTCATTTAAGGAAATATACTCAATAAAAATGTATTTATATAGTATGTTAACATCTTAACTGTTTCTTTTTCTTGTAATCCATTTGGTTAAAGTATATCACTATTTTAATTAGTTTCTTTTAAAGATCGTTATCAACAGATGTTAATTTCACATTTTAAACTCTATTACTCAGTTAGTTTACTATATTACGAAACAATTACTGAATTTGAGTATTTAGAGAAATTTTTCTGTAGGATTTCTAAGAAAACGTATTACTTAAAATTAACATGTTGTTTACAACCGAACTACATAAATAGCGATAATTTTTGCTTATAATATGAAAACGTGTGAAAAATTACACGGGTACATAAAGCAGTTTAGAAGAAAGTATAATATAGTAAAATATTAAAGTTTCATTCAACTTTTTAATTAAATTAGGCATGTGTTTCTGTTGTTATTTCTAATGCCCTTATCGACGGTATCACATGGAGGCCCACAAAACTTTTCGTTACAAGGGGCTAAATAACGTGTGTCGTTAGCCATACCACCCATATTTTGAGAAAAAACACCTTGTGGTGGTTATGGGCCTACCACCTCTCTAATCCCTTTCCACCAATCTCTCCAGGACATTCGATTCGAAGAATGTTTAGATTGACCCACAGGCACTCTATATTTAAAAACATCCATGTCTCCTCCGGGATTCGAACTCAGGCTCTACGGCACATCACCAGTGTTACTAACCATTGCGACGGTCTTCACCAAAAGACCCGTTTCCTGTTAGGGAACAAGTGACGACTCAACGGTCATGGAGATTCATATGGAAACGTATGCAAGCCCGGGGCACTGACGCTTATGTTTTAAGGCAAGTCGACCTTTGACCTCCCTTTATCCAGCCAATGAATAAGTGACCGGCGCAGTCCCCTTGTCAGTCTCCAGCTTTATTTCTACCGTGTGAGGGGGACTAGGACCACGAGCCGAATAGTAATCCCAATACATCCAAATAGAAATGATTCTGCCTCATGTGTCGCTTTTGTGGGGGTAACGTATCCCACCTTTCAATATACATCAAAAGGGCAAATTCAGAAGCTCTCGATACGTTACAAAGCTTCACAGACGCTAGAGACACATTTCTACAGGCTTCAATACTCTACGACATCCCAGCACACTTCAACGGACTCTCGCTCTGATCGACTTCCAGATTCACTTTGACCCTTTCAACCAATGTAACCTATCAAAGCTCACACCTACGAGTATTTCAATGCCGTCCTAACGCAGCTTTTTACCTCATTCTTCGGGTCTTAACAGTGACCTCAACAGCGCTGCAACTTAGCAGTTTCATAGCACCATTATACCATCTGGGCAGCAAAACTGTTTTTTAATAATACTATATGAAACAAGGTATGAGGTATAGCTCAATGTCACAGTCTGGGCAATAATACCAAGTTTCGTTACGAATTATTTTTCCAGTATCATACTAAGACAGAATACATAAAATTGTCTTGCAGGTCTCATCTTATTATATGCTTGAATACTTTAGTAAAAATAATTTTCAGTGAGACGATGTCTATTCAGAGGAACTCCTGGGTGGTCTTTTAGTACGTTTACAGAAGCATTCCTTTCTATTAGAAGACCTACAATGTATCTATGATTATATACAGTCTATGAAGATTCTCAGAATTTTTCAATATTTTATCTTATTTCCCCTAAAATTTATAATTTTCTTTATTTCCTCAAGAAAAATCTTTATGAGATGAACACTATGTATTCTTATAATTTCGTTATCGTTTGCTGACATTAGTATAGCGTGGACTTTCATCCCTTAAACTTTCTATTACTTTATTGATCATACCTCAAGACCAGAGTACCAGCTTTGCAAGGATCTGGTTGCAAGAATCGTCATTGCTGTTTAGCGGATATCAAATAAAATCCAGATGTGTTTGAGCAAGACCACCAATCCATGGCCCGACGTTGTAACATATGCATTGCCAGCAATGGTGGAAGCTTAGAACATCTTTTGTGACATTTTCACGCATCATCTATCACAGCACATATAATATTTTTGACCAAGAAATATTTCAAATGATCACAGTCTTATTTCCCTTCGTTTTTTTGTACCTGTTATAATACTTCCCCATGACATTTTCGACTATGGATTGCTAGAAGAATCTGAAACCTCTTGATGTCCCTTGCCCAAAGGTTATCAATAATCCTGGAGCAACCTATATATGTGCGCGTGTTTTATAACCGCAAATAAAAAAAATACTACCTATAAAAGGCACATTATTTTGAAATTCCATTTTTTAACAGAATCGAAAGATTTAATCTATTAAATTTATTTACATTTACTTATTTAAATAATAATTTTGTATGTGTGTTTGTTTTTTAAATGTTATATAACTGACTAACTGTTTTTTTTACAGAAATTGCATGTCTTTAAAAATATCTTGATCCGTACAAAGTACAAAAATGCAAGTCATTTCTTAACACACTTCTTGCAAACTTCTATAGATTATATGTTATAATGAGAGACCAAAATTTAATTGAATCCTCTGTAATCAATATCCTTCAAGCGAGTTTGTGACCCCGACGTCTCTCAATGATGAAGAGCTCTTGAACCTTTGATCGGAACCTTTTGAATATGCATTAGATCTCGCTCAGTTTTCAGGTCATAAAACTCACCCCATCCGAGTAAATTATCCTCCAAGATTTCGCAAGATCCTGACCAATGGCATTTATTATTATTGAAGTGCTGTATTCTCAGTGGAGATGGAGTTGGCTTTGGGAAATGAAAGATGAGGAGATTAAAGGAGAAGAGAGTTTGAGATGAGATATGCTTAAGCGAAAAAATTAGCATTTAGCGACATAAATATAAATTTGCCTTCTGCTAAGTTTGTCAAAATGTTTTATCAACAAATGTTTAACAACATACAACAACATACACACATTTTTTTTCTTTGATTAATAAAATTTACTTTAAATTTATAATTGTTTATAAGTATTATATTTAGGAATATATGTATAAAGACAAGTTATACGTAAAGACAAGTTATACATTTTGTAAAGACTCTTTATAGCTATGTGCATGTAAATAGAAATGTAATTTCTAGCTCTGAAAGAATGAAATTAGAAATAAGATAAAAAAAAAACCTATTTACACAATTTACTTTAAGTTACATAAGTTAATTAGGTAAAATGTATCCTTTGAATAGAAGTTAAATATTTAGGATTCTTAGATTACTTTCATGGTAGTAATCATAATTGTTTAAAACAAGTTTTCTTAATAAACATTAAATATGCATTGATATTAAGATAACGATCAAGTACATTTAATTTTTATGTAGAATAGGATTTAAATTTACAACAATAGAGTTTATATTTACAATAATACTAAACTAAAAATTAAAAAAGAAAATATATTTATACATCGAGGAAAAAAAAAGAAATAGGAAGTGAATAAAACCGTTCAAATTATGATGTGCTTTCAAGTATGCCGTATAAACATCTATGTAATTAATTTATACTTTTTTTTTCTCTTTTTTGTAGTTTTTCTGCCCAAATTTCTTCTCTTATTCGAAAATATTTTTTTTTATTTAGCCATTAATATAATAATACATCTATAAATAGATATTTTTTCCTTTAAGTAAGTATCTAAAAACAATAAAGAAATGTTCAAAAAATGCGAGATTAAATCGAATCTCTTTAGGTTATTAGGAAGATGATATGTAAGAAAAATAATCAACAAACAAAAGAATATTGATGCACATTATTAAGAGATAGTGAGATTTATATTTACGTCACACTATAAAGCTGCTCAAGGGCAGTTGGAAATGGACCTCGTAATTTTGAACCGTGGTCAAATGACGACGACGGCATCTAAACTGTCACCCACTCTCCTATCTTCCACAGGACACCAATGAGAGGATATTTGAACCTCGATATATTTACCATGCATCGGCCTCCTCTGCACAAAGGGTCCTCAGCGGTACTAGCCTCAAAATCACTCCTACCTTCCTTGACCTGCACCATGTATATATATATATATATATATATATATATATATATGTGTGTGTGTGTGTTTGCTTTTATACAGTTTTATCAAGAGCACTTTTTTAAAAATTATAGATTTCCGTTTAAGGTATCCGACTACGTTTGGAACCTTGATTTTAAAAAAGCTCATAAATGAATAATTTTCATGATATTTAGTGTTACTTAGATTAGAATACATGTGTAAAATTGTTTTAAAGACATTATGACAAAAAAAATTATACAAGCACAATATTTTGGCAAAAAATTAACTTAGAATAACCTTTTTTCAAAATGTTCTCCTCTTATAAAAAATGCTTCTATAATAATAATATTTTATTTCTATAAAGTAAAGACATTTCCAGGCAGTCTGAATTAGGACTTTTGAAAAATTCGCATTATTTCCAGAGTTATCACCAGTTGGAATAATTATCGGGATTTTTTTCTTAAAATTTCTCCCCTCTGTTGTAGTAAAATTTGGATAAATCCATTTCTAAGTTATATATTTCAAAAATTCTAGTTAAGCCTCTGTACAGAAGTCTGAGCTATATACAGACAAAATATTTCTATAATAGAAACATGTTTCATAAAAGGAGAATGTTTTGAATGTTGGTCATTCTATGTTCATTTTTTTGTCAAAATATTGTACTTAAATGATTTTTTATTGTAATAATATTCTTAAAACAATTTTATATACGTTTTATAAAATAAGTAACATTAAATATCATAAATATTATCCATTTACACGCTTTTGCAAAATCAAGGTTACGAACGTATAGTCGGATACCTTAACTTAAAACAATTAACATACATGTTAAAATCTAAAATAAAACGTATTAAAAGTTCATTCGAATATTAAACACATCGTTATAAACTCGTTTTCATAATGTTGTATGAGACCAATGTAAATCATAATTTTCAAAGACTCATCTTGCTTGACTATTGGCTTCCAATTTCTTATTAATATTATCAGTTAATGACATTTGGCTCGCAAATTCATAGCTTAACCTGTCTGCAAAGTCTCTTTGATTTATTTAACATAGAAGCACAGAAGTTTAGTCACATGGTAATCGTAATAGATACATACAAACATACATATATATATATATAATGAAGTGCCGTAAGTTATCGCGTATATCTCATATACGTCTCTTTTAAATCACTCTTAAATATATACTACCATCAAAAACATGCACTCCAAACGAGTATATATGTAGGAAATAGTAATTTATTAATTTCGAATAATTAGAGAGAATGTTTTGAATTTTTAATATATTTCGGGAGAGAGAGAGAGAGATGTAAGAGATGGCGGCCCCAAACAAACTGAAGTGAATCGAGAGGCTTTTCAATGCCCAATGAAAAGAACTCGGAGCGAAGACGTCAGACGCATATGATCCTTGAGTGTGAGACCGTTTGTGTGCACTCTCACACCGGACACGAACGAAGTAAGGTCGACGCCTTTTTAGCGACTTTGCAGGCAACGCAGACCCCTTCTTTAGGCCTAGCGATGTTTGACGCCCCCGTCTCACAGGTGAATCCTGCTCTCTGTTCGAACTATCTTTTATTTATCTTCTTGTAAATAATTCAAAGCTGTAAATAGCCTGTTCCTTATCTTAATAAATTAATTGTTCTTTAAACTTGGCTTATGCTTTCTTTCGTCCAAAATTTCATCATTACCCCTAGACACCGTCCCACATATATTTGATGGAAAAAGGTATATATATATTCTTTCTTATTTATTATAAATTGAATTGAAGTCGTTGAAAATTATTTTTCTTAATACACATCTAAAATTGATTCTTTTGTTTGTACCAATAATCCATTTTTAATTATAACCGGTGTATTCCATTCGAATTTAGGTTAATTAAAACCTAAATATTTATTATTTAATATATTTAAAATATTAGAGCGGTAAATTCAGGTTAGTTGCATCAATAAAGTGATATTTATTCATCAACACCAATGACGTAACTCTCTGCAATCAATTTTTTTTTTCATACTTTATAATTACACTGCAGGCAACACAAAATGTAACATCCTGAAGGAAGCACGCAAACCATGTGAAATTTACATTATGCGTTGACGGCTATGAAATATGCACATTATTAGCATTAGAGCCCAGACGCACTTCTCGGGGGACCGAAAACCATCGGCAAGCACTACAAAAGATGAAAACCGACTGATGATTCGAAGAACGGCAGTAATTTTTCGTGTGATTTTTTTATGCTGTTTATCTATGCCTTCTGGAAGAAATCAAGCATCTTTTAACCCAGTTTCTGAATTCAACCGAGGAAGAGTAATAGCTCATAAGGATTGGGGACTATCCTTCAGAGAAATCAGTCAATGATGGACTGATGGGGCCGATTGCACCCACCTCGTTTCACCACAGTCTGTGATGAAAGGCGGATTTTGCGGTGGGCACTGAGATTGCGCTTCCACATCACGAACCATAGCAAAACAGATTCACTCTGTTACGCCTCATTCGTTGTCAGCTCGTACCATTCGACGCCGTTTGCAGCAGACTGGAATGTCAGCAAGGCGTCCATTGCTTCGTTACTCTTGACTGGAAGCCATAGGCGTTCGCGCCGCCAATGGTACGATGAACGGTGGACATGGACAACAGAATGGAATGAAATTGTATTTATTGATGAATCCCGCTTCTGCTTGCAGCATAACGATGGTCGGATTCGAGTTTGGAGATACGGGGAGTACGGGGTGAGAGGCTGCTGAACTGTTGGCTTATGCTTCGTCAAACTGATCCTACAGAACGTTTACATGGTTTGGGGCTGTATTGTATTTAACTGTCATAACTCTCTAGAAAGAATTGCTGGTAAGCTGAACAGTCAGTGCTGCATTTCTGAGGTGTTAAAGCCCATGGTCCTCCCATACATTAAGGGCTTGCCATCAGCCATATTCCAGCAGGATAATACGTGACCACACATGTCACAAAATGTTCAAGAGTTTTTCTGTACCCATCATATTGAATTGCTTCATCAGCCTACTTTTTCTCTCGATCTATCACCGCTCGAAAACGTGTAATCCTTCCTTGCACAGCTACTTGCCTTAGATACACCACCCACAGCTACATCATATAAAGTTTGGTATTATGTGGAAGCCACATGCATTGCTGTACTCTAAGGCTACATCCAAAGCCTCTTTGATTCTATGCCGAGGTGCGTGGCAGCGGTTATAGCCAACAAAGGTGGCTACACTAACTACTGATTTTTTCATCATCCACATGTTACATGAGGCGGTAATTTTAATCGATTGATCTTTGTACAATTTGTTATCTGCGGAATAAATTTCACTATTATATCTCTGGTTCCTCTTGGTGTTGCATTTTGTGTGACCAGCAGTGAAGTTGTGCTGAGTTGCATGAGAATAGACACAATTTCATTAAACACATTGTAAATAAAATTCAGAAATTACTCAATAACGTTAAAGAAAGGAATTTTGAAGAATGTGCGTTTCAACTTTCTTAAAAAAACAATTAGACTTTACGATGTTACCTTTGTCATTATTGCAGTTATTAAAACAAAATAGTCAGAGTTTTTCGTTACTTGTTTTGTGAAACAGTTGAATAAACTTACTTTTTTGTATCTCAATTTAAAACTAATTCTGTTCTAGACGAAATTCTGATAAATCTTTTGAATTACTTACAATTATTAGTGTTAAGTTAAAACAATGCTTTATTTGAAATTATATTAATATTTGCATTTCGGCGAATTTTCAGACTGTAGTTAAAACCAAATTATTTTTAGGCATAGATTAATGTAATGACTACGAATAGCAATTTATATATTGGAAGGACATAAAATTTCAAATGAACCTGTTTTTAGCAATAAAGAGTATACTTACTTCTCTCCCGTTTATCTTATTCAAATTTTATTCATTTCACTGAAAGCTTATTTACTGAATTGCTTTCTCTTCACATAAAATGAGAGCCACTTTTTTGTGGTATTCAGAAGCGTAAATAATGAAAAAAGACCTTTCTCAGCACTTTACGTGATCATCCAAAACTACTTTTAAGTAAGTAAATTTTTGTTTCAGAACAAATACTGTATGAATAAAAAAGAAACTAATTATTTTTAGGCTTAGGTTGAATTTGAAACACGAAAAATACATATAAATTACCAATTATATGAAATTTGCTTTCGAAGCTTGTTTTTTTATACTCAATTCATATTATTTAAATTTAATCTTTTTATTTTTTTATTTTAGATAGTTTATTCAGCTACTTGTTTTTTCACTCATAGAAGCTTCATTTATTTTTATATTCAAAAAAAAAAATGCCTGTAATGATTACGTGTACAAAGTACCTTACCGTGTATAGTAAAATTAAAATAAAATATTCAATAGAGTTAATTTTGAAGGATTGAAAATTGCATGGGTTGTCTAAAAATTTCTCAAAACAAAATGATTCATGAGTTTTGATAAACTTGTTTCTCAGTTGTGTTTAAGATTTAGAACGACTATTTCAACTATAAAATTTTAGACTCTATTTCACATTTGGAAAATATCAATATGTAAACTTCACGTACCTTGCAAATTTTATCAGCTGTATTTATTTAAATTTTTGTAATTCAGTACATTTTAGCTGATACGAAATTCCATTAACAATTTGAACAGTTTTCAAAATGAATGCCGGGAGAATATCATTTTATTTACCTAATTTTTTACATTAAGTTTTATATTTTATCGTATTGTGACAAAATAAGAAGATTTAAAAATTGAAAATTATCCAATAAAATCTTAAGTTATACGTATATTTGTGCAATCAGTTTATACATGCAAAACCACTGTAAACTTATGGAATTCTAGCATTTATTTTCCTTGCATTTCTTGGATTTATCAAGTATATTTGCGTTCTTCCTACTAATAATCCTATTGGTGAATATTGTGTCTTTAAATATTATTCTATTGAAATTTTTCCTCCAAAGAAGAAGACGAGATTTATTCAAAACAAGGCTTGCATTTAAAGTTTAACTCTCAGGTTCGGAGAGAGAGAGATTAGAAGCTAACAGGAGAGCAAGTAGTGATTAACGTAAAACTAGGCGAGAGCGCTTCATAGATTATTTGATTAATACTAAGACTGACGATTTAGTCAATTAGTTGTTAAACTAGATTCCAGTCGGTTTGAATTAGGTTACTTTAGAAATTATTTTCAAATATAAGAAGGTGTATTGCCTGGACGTGCTAAGTGTAAGTGATCCGATTTATAATTATATCTCCAACTATCTCGTCTACCTCACTATTGCTCCCATCTTTAACTAATGTTGCATTTCTTAACTAGGGTTGTTGAAATTTGTGACGTTGTTGAGAATTGTTGATAAATTGAGTTTGTATTGACTGTATGTGGCTAATATTCCTTCTGACCCTCAAACACTAATGGATGGGATCGTCCATCCATTACAAAGAGATTGAAAAATACTTCTTCGAATTGGTTTTATATAGTAGACATATATAAATCTACAACATATATAAAAATACTCACATTTGAGTAAGTAAAAATGTTTAATTAGTTTGGTTTAAGTATTCGATATGCCACTAACGTGTTTGTGTTAGTCCAGATCAAAAGCAGGCCTTCTTATCTGATATTTTTTCAGGTTTTTGAAGGGAGACAGGAAAATCGCGGAGAGGCGGGTGATAGAAAACTTCTTAAGTTTTCTACGATCCAGTTCTCTAGGTCTTCAGACTACCTTAAATCCAGATTTTACAACTACTATAACGAGTTCATTCTTGATATCTGACTTGATATCTGATGGACTTATGAGAAAGTAGCGTTTTCCGCAATGAAACCCAATAAAACCGAATTAAGTAATACATTAGAACCTGATCTTAGAGTTACATTAACAAGCATTATAAAACCAAATATTTTCTTATAATACAATCACGTTGTTTGAATCAAATTCTAATCCAGAATATAAATTTAAGATTTGATTATAACGCTTTTGTGTGTGTGTGTATAGTTTAACCACCCAATATCAACATGGGTCCTTTCAGCTTCAACATGTTTAACTTGTATCAATACCTTTACATGAAAGATGTTTCTACTTAAAAATATGTCTCTTAAATTTCACCCAGGCTTTTTGCACTGGTAAGAGACAAAATTATTTAGAATTTTTGTGTTTAACATTTAATATCTCTATTAATACAGCCTTTAAATAAGTCATAAATTTTTAAAGGAGATTTACAATGGCAGAAAAAAATATCTCATAATGTGCAACAATGTCATCAAATTAATTTAGATAAATAGAGATTTCTCACCAGATTTCCTTGAAAGTTTAAAAAGTAAATTCGCGAATGATGATTACGAGTTCCTATAAAATACAGATTTCCATGAATATTACGTTACAACGTATTCGCAATTTTACACTTTAGATCTTTAAGCTTGCAATCTTGCTCCATACTAGAGAGAGTGAGATAATATATATATATATTAATATATATATATATATATATATATATATATATATATATTATTTATTATTATTATTATTCTCCTTGAGACGTTCATTATTGTTCCCTTTTCTTAGATTCATTTTAATATAATATCAGGTTTTTCTTCCACGTGTTGTATTAGGGTTAACTTTTCAACTTGGTTTTTTCCCCCTATTATGTAGAAAGTTTCTGCTGTACGGGGAAAGTTAGATCCATAAAGAATTGCTAACCCTAATTCGCTGGCCTAATTCAGCGACGGCTTTAGAAATCATAATAGGTCTCCAGCTTAGTCCAAAGACTTTTTTGTATCTACATTTGTTGTGTCTTGTGAATTCTAATTTCTTCCTTCTTTAGCATTGTAGGTTGTAGATCTTTTTCACTTTTATTTTATTATACCATGTTAATATATATATATTATGCTGAGGGCAAAAACTATATAGACATTTTAAGCTGTATGTTTCATTAAATATCAGTATTTTTAAGATGACCAAATACAATTACCCTAAATAATTGCTCTTTTTTTAAAAAAAATCTACTGGTGGTTCTTTGGTAGTATAACACAGCCTTCTAAATTCTCAGACTTTTACACATTCTTCTCACCTCCTGTAGGGAAATGAAAATCTGCATGTGGTACAGGAAGGGGAAAAGGAACCAGTATACAAAAACAATGTGCGAAGTGTTATTTCACGTGCAACAGTCCCACAGGACCCGTTTTTCTTTGGGTGATCACAAACATTTACTTGGACAGGTTTCAATTTTACACAAAAGCCCAATTGCAACATTTGCTGTTATTTCCCATTAGGCAAGAGCTCTTCTGCACTTAGGTACGGACACTCAATCATTTTTTAAAACAACTTTCCTTCACCATTTGATATGAAGCAGAATCTAAATGCCTAGCTGTTAAGTTCTCCAAATGTCAAGTTACTGTAATTTTCTCTTGGGAATATATTAAAGAATAAGGCAACTCTAAGAGAACACACACATTTCTGATATTGAAACCCTTCGTTCATAAATTACCGCTACTATTGGTACTGTGACTACGGAAATGCTACATTGAACATAGGTAAAGTTGGACAATTGACTGGATATACTTAAGGCTAGTTAAGGTTTCCACATGTAGATGTGTATTGTTTTTTTTTTAAAGAAATCGTTACTAGTCTTGTTATCAAGTTTTAACATTTTTCTCTCTATTGTTTTAACATTTATTAAGCACATTTGTATTTTAATTGAATTTAGGGCAATTTTAAGATGCACTGTTTGTGTGTGTGCCTCACTTTCAAAGCCTTTTGAACTACAATAATTTTTTGGTTTCAATACCTGTTACATTACTACAGTTTGGATAAATTATGCTTCATTAGCAACACACCATTGTAATATTATAAGCTTGCAATTGTTATCCTGTGGTGATATTTATTTATTACATATTAAAATACCTTCAAATTGCGAATAATTAATTGTTCCGCGCAAAATAAATGACGAAATGTCTTTTTTTTATTTATATTGTTCCCAAGAGCATGTATCGAAATAAGTAATAGCATATAACTAATTCACTGAATCGATAGAAAAATTTGTTTTGAAATCTATATTGTTTTTTGAATACTTGATACTTATATCAATAAAGAAATAATCACTTTACTATTAAAAACTTTGATTTTAAAATCAACATGTCACTTGACTTTTTTTAAGTTTTAGAAAGTAGTTTCCCTTTTCTTTTCATCTTTTGATTGATTTTATTTCAGTTTATATTTTTCGTGTACTTAATTTATTTCGTTTCAAGACTTAAAACTTTATTTTAACACGCACGTCTATTTTCTACAGTTATGGAATGATGCAGAGAATTCTATCCATTAAAGAAATGATGAAAAACTAAATTAAAGTATAAAGCACTTGTTTGACATCAGAATGAATGTATTTGGACACATGCCCAATAGATGTGAATGAAACATTATTCGAATAATACCGTAAATGCCGAAAATACTTTTTACGTAAATATTTTTATTTCAAGAAATATCAGCATTACCAGTAGTAAATACATTCATTTATTATACTTACCGTATTATGAGTTCCTATTTCTGAATTTATTAGCTTAAAAAGAAATAATGTCTCACAAGCATTTGAATAAAATACTACATATGATGCTTTTTAGATGTGCTTATACAGTCGAACCTCTATATTGCGAATTTTTCTATATAACGAACTTTTCCCTAGAACCTTTAACATTTCACGATTTTCTTCGTAAAATAACCTGTTTATAACGAAGTGCATTTTCTGTATAACGACATTTTCTTTTGGGATTCAATTTTTGTTCTCTATTTTTTTAAAGTATTTCTGAAAAAACTTTCAAGTCATTCTCTCTTTAACACATTTTATGGTGGTCATAAATCTTGAACTGGTTTTATTAGATCCTAATTCACAGACAGCAATAGATTTCTGGACGTTTCATCCAAGAAGTGCAACCTTTAACCCCCATCGCTCAGTTCACTGTAAACATCTGTGATATCCTCTTTCACCCTCATAGGAGTTGTCCCGTGTTTCCGTGTTTTTATTATAAAATAATGCATTTTTAATATTACTTGTTTCCTTTAAATTATAAAATGTCCTTAAAATTAATTAATTTTATTTTAAAATTATTTTCTTAATATTGAAAATACAGTGAATTTCTTCGACACTCTTTTTCTTGTATTCCTTGTAGTTTTCTTTCTTTTTTGATGGGTAAGACATATAAAATAAACATGTATTAATTTTAAAAAATGTGTGAATAATTACTTTTTGAATATATATGGTATTTATGAATTTAACATTTGTCTTATGTGGTTTATAAAGTATATTAAAAGATGAACCTCTATATAACGAATTTTCCCATATAACGAAACTTTTTTCTGGGATTTTGTGACTTCGTTATATAGAGGTCCGACTGTATATATATGTGTGTGTGTGAGAGAGAGAGAGAGAGTATGTATATTTTATGCCAGAGTTAAAATATCTAAAATTAATTCAAGTAGATATGTAGATATTGCTAGAAAACAGAAATGGAAGAGAATAACTGAATTCTTCTTTTTTTTCCTTTCACGTATTTGATGTATTAGTTTCCTAAAGTAGTAAAACAACAACAAAAAAAATGTCTGGTATTTTAAAGAAGAGAAGTCTATTTTTTTTTCTTACAAAAGAGACATCAAAGATAAATAAATATAATACCTACATTCAATTTATCCCACTCTTTATTTTAAAAAAAATATATTTATTTTTAATAATTCCCAAAAATTACTTCAAATGCTCAAAGCGAAATAATCATGTTTGTAAAAACGAATGCATATTATTGATAAGTACCATTAAATTTAAGAAATCATTATGTATATAAAATCAATGCAAGTCTGACAGGAAAAAAAAGAGGCATTACCTAAATTTTTCATTACAAAGCGAAATAATCATGTTTGTAAAAACGAATGCATATTATTGATAAGTACCATTAAATTTACGAAATCATTATGTATATAAAATCAATGCAAGTCTGACAGGAAAAAGGAATCATTACCTAAATTTTACATTACAGAATTAAAAGTTAATGAGAGAAACCTAAGCAAAAAATTATAAATTATTAAGAAATTCCATGAAATTTCTTATAAAATAACATTTTTTTGCTAGCATGTTCGTCGTTTGAATTCGTTAAAACAGTCTGATGAAATAATTTCATTCAAATTGTTAGTGTAACATCATTTATCAACTTTAAAGTCAAAATTATGTATATCCATAATAAAAACTGCGTAAAATGCTATTATACTGTAATGTGAAACAATTTTATCTTTATTCTTGCTGAATTTCTTGTAAATTCTTTCTAACTTTTAATTTATTTATTTAACAGCTTTCTTTAAATTTTTACCGATTGCAGCCCTATAGTGTGATTTATGTTATTTCCAACAAATTTGGTTTCTTTTCGCCGAAGTGTCGCTCATTATGTCAGCTTCAAAAATAGAGGATTTAGAACAGTGGAAATTCTACACGTTTCAGTGTAGATATTGGTTTTTATTTTAACAGTGCATTTTTTCGGCAAGATAAAAAACGTAAAAGTGAAGTATTGGAGTTTTTGATGGGAAAGTTATTCATCCGAAAATATTGAGGTCAGGATTAGATTTCATCTTTTTTTAGTTTTTTGATCATCTATAGAGCGTATAGAGGTTTAAATATAGAGAAAGTTACAAAGGGGAGCAGAGATCCGTTGTACAGTATTTTTAATAAAAAAATACCTGTTGTTCTTTGATGGGTATAAAAGTATTTATTGATAGTTTGGGGCTAATGTGTGATCACTGAAAATCACTTTTTATTCTCAACCATCATACAACAATTTAAAAAAATAGATTTCAAAGATGATTTTAAACATTTTTTTAAATTTCTAATAGGCTGCAAATTGGTGTTGTACCATTGCAGACTAGTGCTATCCTCAGAAGCTTGTATCTATTTTTAGTACGGCACGATATATGAAAATACCAATCATCGCCGCAGAGAATTTCGACGTCCAGTTTCCTCTCTAGACGGACGCACCTGAGCTCTGAAAATGCAAACCTGTACTAGGATTTAGCCAAACAGACACTCTAGGTATCTTTTACTTGTCGTATAATCATACGACATGGTCACTGTAGATTTTCTGCATCATAAAAATCCACCGACTTGGGCCGGGGTTGAACCCGCAACCTTAGATGCAGAAGGCCAGCGACAAACCGACCACGACACACAGCCGGCTTGATTTGAAACAATACAAAAAAAAAAGAAACTTTAAAGTCAAATCCTACTGAGATCAAAAAAGTAAATTTTTATTTTAGTTAATTAAATTCAATTAATGGATTAATATTTCAAAAATGTATGAACATCAATATATATGTATATATATATTGATGTTCATCATATATATATATATATATATATTACATATAGATATAGATATAGTGTGGGCCTGTAGTGGGAAAGTGCGATACGCTACCATTAAACCACTGGCCCTTCTTGTTATTTTCATACCGTTAATAAAAAATCAATAAATGTAGTTTAGTTCATTTAAATCACTCACTTTTTAGTCATTTACATCAGACAAGTACCGAATACCTTAACAAAATATTACGAAGATAAGTTAAGCTTGAAAGTTTAGTAAACAATTTAATACCCTCAACGTGTCAAATACCATTTAGTCGAAAGTTTGGCATATTATCAAGATTAAGTACAAAAGTAAGCATAGACAATACTGAAATAAAATAGGAATTACATTTGTTACTTAAGATCAATAGACAAAGCCAACCGATAAACAGATACTAAAAAGATTATCGTTTTCACTTGTAATTGCATGGGGTTACGTAAATTGCCTTTGTCACGAACTCAAATAAAAGTGTAGGCAATCACTATCCAAGCAAAGTGCGATTTTGCGTCTTTTGTTTTTTTTAGAATTTTGCAAAACTTTTACAGAATAATGAATTTTGTTTTATCAGTAAAATTACCATTTTTTGACGATTTGGATCTTATTCAAATGTAAATTAAACAAAAGTGTTCTATCAAAGCATATTTAAGCCAGAATAACATCGACTTTCTTTTTTCGTAAGTTAATGTTTCGAGTTTTGTAGACATCTTAGTATGAACTAACATATGTGGTTTTTATAGTTTTATAAAGTTTGCGAACATTTTTAATTTGGTAATTATTACCCGATGCGACTTGAATGTTTCGTACAATGTATTTTTTGATTTTTTTTTTGTTTTTTTTGTTAGCAAGTACATGTGCACTAACAATACGTATATACATAAAAATTGATATGTTCATTTTATGTGTTAATATAAATCTTATTAAATTAATATTTTGAATAAGATAATGAAATAATTTCTTATGAGAGACTGGAGAAAAATGGATTAAACCCTTTAAATGCAGAGGAAAAGTTACGAAATTCCCCTCCCCTCCCAGTGCTACCGTTTTTCCCAGACACGCATTGTTACGCTGTTTATTGAGGGAAAAAAAAGAGATGTGTTTACCACACCTAAAAATTGTTTACTTTCACTTTAAAAAAAAGAAAAGAAAAGTATAATATAGTAAAATGAAAATAAAAGACTTAATCTCTATTACAAGAGTATAATAAAAAATAAATTATAGCTTTTTTTTTCCTGCTCTGTAATATATCTTTAAACATGGTTGAAAAATAGGCCAGTATCACATCCAGTGCTTTCGTACAAAAAATTCAAAGCTTCTATTACATACGCTAAGTGAAAATGACATCAAATGACGATTAGAAAACTCAAACGAAAAACTAGAAAAACTGCTTTTCCATGAATTTCATCGTTAATGGAATATACCCTTTCAAAATCTTTCCCCATCTCTTTTACTAAAGAATTTTATTAATTCAGAAATTCCTTTTAGCATTGTCAATGTCATGTTATTGTATTCCAAAGCCGTGGGACTTGTTTTAAACAGAGCAGCACAATACAAAAAGTGCTCCTTATGTAGGACGAGTATATACGTCCGGGCCACTAAAAGCATCGGCTCAATAGGGCAAGTATACACTTCCGGGGCACCTAAAAGTTTAAAATCGTAAATCATAATTACTTTTTTTGCACATTCTTATTATCTCTAAAAATCAAAAATATGCAAACTCTGCTAAAATTAAGCTTCGAATGGTAGTAATTAATTAGTGCAGATAAAATAAATTGTTCCTTAAAAAATACACACTAAAATCCTTTATACGTTGCCATTTTTAAGTACCCAACTGATGACTTGTTACAAATTTTAAGGTCCTGATTATATAGCATAACTACAATTTTTCTGAATATACATTTCTTTAAAAATATTATGGTCATTTCTTGTGAAAAAAACCCAACGAAAGTAGTTTTAACTTACTCTTGAGTTATAGAATTTGTTAGCAAATAGTATTCAATGAATTTAATAAAGACATGTTTTGAAAAATACTTAGTATTTAAAAAAAATCCCTGTTAACAATTATTCAGTTTAAATTTAAGGTGAAGCTATGTGTCTTTCAATAGTACATTAGCAAACTGCCTTTGCTAAGATATTGAAGTATAATTGGACTGCTGGCTCTCTCGAGTTTTTATGTCCAGTATAGATAAAGAAAAGAAAGAATAGAAGAAATTTCTTCCAAAGAGAGTTAACAACAAAATTGTTTTAAAACATTTAGAAAGAAATACAGAAGTTTTAGTATGATTTATATAAAAAAATATTTATAATTTAAAGAATATTTAGGAAAGAAACTTGTGTGTAAGGTGTCAGTATTTCTTTTGAGGCTAAGGTTATAACTAGTCATTGCAAATATGATACTGGATAGAAGGAAGAAAGTTCCGAATTATTCTATTTTAAACATAAGATCACTATCTTATTCGATCCAGAAACTCAGCCTGACTGGAAAAAAGTTTCGCTTGCTACTTTGTATTGATTTTTTTAGAGTATATTTTATAATTAGATAGGTAATGTGTGCAAAGATTTATTAACACAGAGAATTATGCTTATATTGTTCAATGTATAAGTATAAAATTGCTATTCTGAATTGTAATGTATTATTTTACTTAACACTGTATGACATTGAAAGAGCAACAGCTTAAGGTATCCGACTACGTTCGGAACCGTGATTTTGCAAAAGCGTATAAATGGGTAATATTTATCGTATTTAGTGTCACTTAGATTAGAAACTGTATATAAAATTGATTTAAGAATATTATTACAATAAAAAATTATTTAAATACAATAATTTGACAAAAAATGACCAATTTTCAAAATATTATCCTTTTGTGAAAAATTCTTCTATTATAATAATATTTTTTCCTGTATATAGCTCAGACATCTGTACAGAGGCTCAACTAGAAGTTTTGAAATTTATAACTTAGAAGTGGGTTTATTCATGTTTTACGACAAGAGAGGGGAGCAATTGTAGGAAAAAAACGCCGAGAATTATTTCAATTGGTTGTAACTCTAAAAATAATGTGAATTTTTCAAAACTCCTAGTTCAGACTCTCTGAAGAAGTTTTTAATTTACATAAGCACACACAAAATATTATTTTAGAAGCATTTTTTATAAAAGGAGAACATTTTGAAAAAAGTTTATTCTAAGGTAATTTTTTGCCAAAATATTGTATTTAAATAATTTTTTTTGTCAAAATGTCCTTATAAAACAATTTTTAAAATGTATTCTAATCTAAGTGACTCTAAATAGCATGAAAAATATCCATTTATGTGCTTTTTTTAAAATCACGGTTCCGAACGTAGTCGGATATTTTAAAAAATATACTTAAAGTTATGTAAATATCAAGGTAGGCATACCTCACTAAGAAATGAAAATGATGTGAAATATATTGCCCTCCGACGCACTTTGAGATAGATATAAGGAATTAATCTACAAACTGGGCAACATCATACCGTTATTTCTGCTAGCGAAATAATTTGGAAATTATTTTTTGTCTCAGAGGACACAAGTAATCGGACAGAATACGAAATTGCCATAAATGGAGGCAGTTCCATGAGACATATTGTACAAGAACCATAAAGATTGAACTCACAGAAAGGCAGGGTCATCTATTCACTAAATATTAGTTTATACTCCTTCAAATGCATCACCGTTGTTTCAGTTGTAGCATAGGTGACTGGAACAGGAACATGTGCAAGTGTGTCGGATACCAGTTCAGTCACAGTGACACAGCACGCTTGAATCAACGCATTCTCAGATAACCGCTAAAGGTCCTTTACAAGTGTTTACGGCATATGCAAAAAAATGCATATTCCCTTGATGTTCCCATATCAACCAAAAAAATTATTGATTGATTGGTTGCTTGTCACTTGCATTAATAGATTTCGTTAGCATTAATTAATATGTTTTTAAAGAACGTTTTGGTGAATATGTAAAATTTAACGTTCTTCAAAATGAATGGAATTTCAATCTATATTCTGACGGCTTTGAAACGAGAGTTCTATTACTATACCCACCAATTATATATATATATATATACAGTGGTGTCGAAAATTGTGGACACTTTTTAAAATTGCTATGTTTTTTAAGTTTGTATGCTTATAGAAAATTTTACTTTGCACAATATGCAAAATATTTTATATCATTTTAAAGCGAATTTAATACTAAATTCGATACAAAAGTCAAAATTCATATATTTGAAAGACAAAATAGTTATGCTGCAATAACTATCGATATACATTAGATATTGATGATAGCAGTGAGTTATCAGTGATTATGGGGGGATCCATTATTTTAAATTACAGATTCACATCGATATTTCTTTGAGCTAAAAGTAGTTTTAAGATCTTAATTCGTTATTTCCTGATGCCAGGAAACAATTATATCCGCAATTAGTTCATTTTTATTGTATGGGCACCTCATTCGGACAAAAGTTTTTAAACAATATCACAAGTTTCCGATAGGATTGAGGTGAAGACTGTTTCTGGACATGGCAACAACTAAATGATGTTAAAATGGTACCAATCTTTCAATTACTTTACTGTGTGGCAAGGAGCAGAATCTTGTTGAAAAACAAAAAAAACATTGTGGGTAAATAGATCCCTGATGGAAGGTAGAAGTTTGGGTTCTAGAATGGGGTCATTGTATTTTATGACATTTAGTTTACCATCGATGATATCAAGGCGATCAATGCCATATTATATGCATGACTAAGTAATAAAACTATGCGGGTACTACACAGTTGCCTAGATGCAGTCATGATGTAGCATTTTTGCTATTCTACGTCTTACATATTTTAGTTTATCACCACAAAATAACGATATTTTAATTTCGTCCCTCCATATAATTTGCGACCACAAATCATTTGTCCAATTAATGTGTTCTATAGCCCACTATTGTCACTTTTAGTGCTGCTGTAAATTGAGATACGGCTTTTTTCATGGAATTCTAAAATTAAGTTTTCCATCTGCTAATTTACCCCTGATTGTTTTTGAACTCACGGAAAAACCAGCATCACTGAGATCACTTTTGATGGCTGTCCATGAAATTCTTTTACTCTGAGACGTAGTAATTTTGTTTTTATTTCATCAACAAATGTGGTGCACCTTTTTCGACCTTTTCCTGCTTTTTTATTAAATTTGTCTTCTGAAATTTTAAACACAACTTTTAGTCTTCAGATGAAGTCACTGAACTATCCACCTGTTATGTAATTTTAACATATAAAGTACTACTTTCTCGCCACACATGTGTCCAATCTACTCTTTTACTTGATGTCATTGTTTTTTGACTAAATATCATTGTTGTCCTGGCTAGGAAGCAGTCCTGACCTCAATCATATCAAACACTTGTGGCACCGTTTGAAAACTGTTGTCCGAATGAGGTACCGATGAAATAAAAAGAAACTAATTGAGGATATAATTGTTTCCTGGCATCATGTAATAACGAATGAAGAACTTAAAACGTATTTTAGATCAATGAAACGCCGATGTGAATCAGTGATAAAAAATATAGGCTACCCCACTAAGCACTTATAACTCACTGCTATCAACAGTGTCTAATGTATATCGATATTTATTGTCGCACAACCTATTTGCGTTGCAAATATTTGAATTTTGCTTTTTGTATCGAATTTAGTATTAAATTTTCTATAAAGTGATGTAAAATACTTTTCGTTTTGTGCAACGTAAAATTTTCTGTAAGCATACAAACTTAAAAACATAGCAATTTTAAAATGTGTCCACAATTTTGGCCACCACTGTATACAAAGGATTTAATATCTTTAAGTCTTTCATATCTAATTGTGATAAAACAAATAAAGGACACAATTATTATAAAAATACAGTATTATCTCTATTTTCGTGTGGTAGATAGGGACCGCATAAAAATAAGCGCACACCAAATATACGAAGATATTTCAAAAATTCTTACAAATAGCAAAAACGTCATCAAAATAATACAGAAAAAAATGAATTATGCTCTGGTCAGGGTAAGAATAAAAAAAGTCGCACTTAGAAAATACGCCAATTATTTGTGAAATTTATGAGAAAGTACTTTCATAACAAAATACATAGTTAAAATACACATAGAAACATTTTAAAAACATTTAGTTTATCATTGTATACATGGAGAAGTTTTCACACAAAATGCACATACATAATACGTAACTGTTACACATCGTAATCCAAAGCTCTCCGTCTCCTGTGGTGAATAAGATCAAAATTACTTTACCACTTAAAGATACAATTCCAATTGATTTATTTTTTGGCACCATAAAGTAAGAGAAATGTTTTTTACGAGAAGTTCAGTTGGTCGGTTGCTTGTAAATGTCATGATAACCAGATATGCATGATCAAAGCTCCTTTTAGAATTTCATACTCTCTTCTAAATGGGTATCTATTTTAAGAAAATGCTTTTCCAATTTGTTGGAAAGCTGTATCCCTTTATTTTTTTTATCCGCTCTCAAAGAACCCGGTTCTTTTTCTCTATCTTCATAATCTATCAAATTATTCATAATGTCACTGTCACTCAAAGTTTCGTCTTTAATTAGGCTTGGGCTCTTGGCGCGTTAAGAGATAGCAACTGGACACGCATTGTCGGGAGACTGTTTATAACAAATGGACAGAGCGTCTTGAAGTGTATGTATGTAAATTATAGCGGAGTAACGAACACCTCCGCAACCCCCTGGGGAAGGCCTGATTAACACCAAATATGTATTTACCAAATTTATAAAACATTAAAGATAGAACCTGACTTTGCAGAGGGGCTAACATTCTCCT
This sequence comes from Trichonephila inaurata madagascariensis, assembly GCA_019973955.1. Taxonomy (NCBI): domain Eukaryota; kingdom Metazoa; phylum Arthropoda; class Arachnida; order Araneae; family Nephilidae; genus Trichonephila; species Trichonephila inaurata. The sequence continues at coordinate 74,002 of BMAV01005070.1, forward strand.
TTGCGTCACTGGTACATTGGCAAAAAATATTACAGTTGTGCCAAGGCCGTTGAAATTCACATATGCCGCATAAAAATAGACAGCACAGAAAAATTAGCACAATGATAAAATCGCATAAAAAAAGACCGCACAAAAACAGGTTTTATTGAAAAAAGAACTACTTTGAAACGAACTCCCACTCTAATGTAAAAATGA
>BMAV01005070.1:75542-108200 GCA_019973955.1 Trichonephila inaurata madagascariensis
ACACACACACACACACACACAAAGGGTTCGATTGCATCGGCCTGTAACCAAACCAGGGTCACTCAATTGTATTTTACCATTGAAACACCAATACGAAGTAAAGTGGTGTTCTCTTAAATTTGATTAATATAATTTTAAAGAAAGATGTCAGTGAAAAAATATGCAATGTCTAATCTTCTTCAAAATTAATGAAGCCGCAATCCAGGCGGATTTAGAATGAGAGCTTTATCGCTATACCCGAAAATTTCCCCCAAAGGCTTTTATAACTTTTTATATAATTTTATTCTTTTTTACAATTACATATTCGCTTAAAACTGAAGCTCAAAATTTATTTTTAAAACAAAAACAAAAAATCGTCGGAAAAATCTACCGTAGATGGAAACTCCTCTACCGACACTTAATCTCGTAATGAAAAACTGCGCATGATTCCAAATTGTAGCATTGGGGTAAGATGAACTAGTTAGGTCTTGGTTCAGTAGAATTTAGGGAAGTAGTATTTGTAGCCATTTGATAAAAATGTCTGAAGATCTCTGATCTAGACGATACAAAAAGTAATACTTCGGAGTTTGAGAGAGCATTTGATGTAAAAGTTGTTAGAGTTTGATATTTCAGCAGACAATATAAAACGAATAATTACTACGAATGAACTTGCTATCAAAAAAAGGAATTTACAATTAAAATTAAAATTACATACTGTAACATTTCTAGGAGATTAAAATGGGTTATTTTTCAAAGATCCAAAACTGATTCGATAAAATTAAGACTGATCTGGAAATTAGAATTTAACTATGCATCTGGCTTTTTCTAGTAATTTTTTATTGTAAAAAATATTAAGGAGAGAATTATAATAAATATTTCATCCATATATATATTCCTTTAATTTACCCCGGATAGACATAGAACGACCACTCTTCGCCTGTTTAAAATAAATTAAATATATATGATTTCTGCTCATATATTTCCTTCATGAGAGTTTAATAAATGTATATATATACACATGCATAGAGCTACATATATGGAAAGAGAATATTAAACTAGATATACGTATATAGATAGAATACAAAGAGAGAGAGATTGAATAGTTATATTTTTTGTTTAATTCATTAGATTTTAAATACATTGGATTATGAACATAGACACGCCATCATTATTCAATGAAAATAATTCGTTTCGGAATAAACTTATATGGATAAATAATAACGTTGAAGGGAAATTTTTTTATAAATGAAATATTTATTTTCTTTAGAAAATTAACTCTCAAAACTACGGTATATCTGGCATAACTCAAAAGTGCATTTTATTTAAATACCACACATTTAATTCAATATAATACATAGAAAAAAAGAAGTAAAGAAAAATATTTTGGAACTTTTCTTTTTCAACAGAAATTCTACGGCATTTATTAAGATTATAGAAAGCACTGTTGCTTTAAAAAAATGTTCTCTATAGAAGCACACCAGTTTGTGACAGACGATTGATAGCTGACTTGTAAAGACAAGAGAAAGGTATGTTTCTTGTATGATTTTTTGGTTTTTATGGATGTTTGTTCTTGAAACTACTACTCTTGTTTTGAACTGTAGTTCTTTTTATTTCTTTAAATTCCTCTTTAGGTTAGATTCTTTTTTCTACCTTTTTATTAAGAAAATATTTTCTAGTATTCATTGAGTAATCACACTATGTTTTTCATTAATTATCATCTGTGTTATAAATATACATAAAAACAAAAGTGCTCAAAGCAAAATAACAATTTCCCATTTTTTTTTTTTAAATGTCAGGTATAATAGAGCTATTTTAACTCAATTGCAAGAATATGGTGTTAACATGATGTTCCTTATCAATACACGCATGAATAACAGGTTTTTTAATTACATATTTTAATTCTTCTCAAATGTCTTACTTTTGTTTTACTTCGAATAGATCATTTGAATGGATCATTTAGTAATTTAAATAGTGTTATTGAAAGACCTGGAAGTGTTTTAGATAATCATTCCTTTCAAAAGTGATATTTGCATTATTCCCTAAATAATATTTTAAAGAAATACAATTCATAACGTTCGAGAAATAAATAGAATCACAGAATTTTAAATAGGACTACTTTTAAAAAAATGCTGCTAAAAAGAATTCTTTCTAGTTTAAATAATTCAAATCATTACATTAGTACAATTACGTTCAGTGAACGTGAAGAACTTCACGAATCTATTTGTCGGAGTTATACCTATCATTTTCTTGAAAACTTCAACAAAAACATGAATTTACAATGAGCACAGAACGATTACAGTTATTGAACTATCTACTTAGAATCAGAGTGAACATTAGTAGAATTCATGTGTGCAGTAATCATTTCAGTAGACAATAGACAATACATAGATAATTTCACAAATCAATATATAATAATTTGGAATCCACATATGGATTTGCAAGATAGAACTTATCATTACACATCCCATTCTAAGTACAAGTGATGCCTAGAAACCATGACTGGGAATTATAGAATTAATTAGATGACTGGCAAATAAATGCATTCTGATTTAAATTATTGTAATAAAGATTCTTAAGTACTTACAAGCACTTTATTAAGGATGAGAAAACTCAATTATTAATTCTTAATTTTATTTTTTAATCGTGTATTCATGTGCCACTGTTTAAGATTAGCAATTAATTTCAAAACATCTAATTGCTTACTTTTCAACATTTCAATTTTTTTCAGATGATTCGTCAATATCACTGTTATGGCATATTTCTAATGAAAGCTTATCTTTCCGAGTCATTTTCAAAAATATTTATATCTAAAAATTAAATCTTTATTTAGTGGACACTATCGTGTAATAAAAGTAAACAGTTTTGACCCTCAATAATTACTCATGAATTATCTATAATATCATATACATTGAAATGCGTTTAATGCGATAAAATGTGTGTATAGCTACGATTATGGCAGACAAAGATATTTTGGAGTTTGTTCACAGTGCAAAAAAAAATATCATTGATGCATATTCCGAAGAAAAAATTGAAATTAATAATGTAGCTCCTGTTCCCTCATCATCCAAAACGAGAAACTTTATGAAAAGTATGGGCAGTTATTTAGGCACACGTTCTAAAGGTGAAATGATTGGCAAAAGGGACGCCATCAAGTATTTTTTTCATAATTTGATACTAAAAGGAAAATACATGGAAAAATATGAGATTATTTACCAAAAACTCAATAAATGTTTTGTTTTTCAAAATACTAGAAAATTATGTATTAAATTTCTTTAAGTTCTTGTGAATTTTTTTATTTCAATGACTTTAATTAAATACATGCGTAAATACATATCTATGTAGGTAAAATAAGCTCTAATAAACTTAATTTTGTTGATATGTGTGTGTTGATATGTTATCTTTAACCACGAAATTCTTTTCTAACTCGAAAAATATTTCAGTCCCCTAAGCTTCATGTTAAGTAATTTTTCCTGAATCAATACATAGTATACATGTAAAATGAAGATCTGAATAATTGGCCAGGTTTCTGTTTACAAGTGCTTCAACATACATAAGGCTCAAATCAATAAACATTTTTTGGGGGTCTTCTTTAATAATATAAAAAATAATAGTTGAATGAATGTATTGCAAAGCACAATTAGATATGTTATTTCCATAGTATTGCATACTATATTCAAAACCTGATGAGTATGATTATCCTAGGTGAAAAAAAGACTCAAGTTTCGGAAACATGTATTGCTAGATGCTATGGCCCTAAACTCGTGGTTGCGGGTAGTGCCCTTGTGCCTCTGGAGCCATCTTTTAGGGGGCTGATACATGTTAAATCTTTCGAGGATCTAAGTCCTCCCGTTGGTTTGATGTGGACGTTCGGAAATGGGGTGTGAGTTCAGGAGTCATCCTCGTAACTTGACCATGAATCAAAATTATAAAGTTCTTTACCAATAACTCTCGTGTTGTTTTACAGTACTTCGTTTATGAACGCTTACAATCTCGAGGAAGATACAGGCCAACACAGTAAAGGATGTGCTATATATTAAAATTCTTGATGATTTTACTAATACAAAATATCCAAATAAATCTACTGCAATTGTCAAAATCACTTGTGAGATAAAAAGCAAATATTAAAAGACAAAACGGAATGTAATTTGATAAATTATTTAGCAGTTGAATTGAGTTTCTTAAGCTTTTTTATGACACAAATCCCCATATGTTATCCCTTTAAGACACGATATGTTTTTATCTTTAAATGTTAGATTGTTCTGCTTATTAACATTACATTGGTTGCAATGATACTGGAAAAAAAAATGTTCGCTGTGCCAGGGAAAAGTAGACCGGGTGGTGACCATTTTGGCGTCATTGGCGACCATGTTGGCGAGTTCGGAACCCTCTGGAATCTTCTAGAAAGTAGTGGATCTCTCCACTAATGTCACGAGCGGCTATATTTCTGGAAATTTCTGTCGCGCCTAAAAATAAGATGCTCGCCGGGACGGCGATGAGTCTGAATTAAAGCGAGTAGTGAGGATCATTTTGACTGGTGATTAGCTCGGCAGTGCTTGTGAATAATCTTTTACAAATTTAATCCAAATGAAATTATTACTAATACAGGAATTATTGATGAATAATTAATTCTTTTATTGTCACTTTATTTATTTACTGTGAAAAATTAAACATTCCTTTTTTTGAGAAGTGTAAATAAACATTGAATTTTTCCCAACCTGTTTTCGGACTGCTTTCGCAGTCTTCGAATATGCACTTGCGAGGCCTTGAAATGTCATTCAAGACATCCAAAATGGATATATATGTCATGCGTTTCATCCTGGCATGACCTTTTAGAAAGGCGGAATATAATACGGATTATATTTTGCGGGAAGAATTACACCACAGTCATCTTCATCCTCAGTTAAAATACTTTTGCTCGTATGTGGACATGTTGCTAACGCTTCAGTTATAACTAACTTAAATTTTAAGGGATTGATTTTGATTTGCTGTGGAATTTTATTTAATATTTCATCTTGTTTGTAATAAAATCAAGAATTTGATAAATCTAAAACAATGAAATGAAGGAGTTCTAGAGTCTTTGATGGTGTAGGATGATCTAAAATTGTCTTACAAATATTTCCATGTGTTTCTTTATGGCTCTCATCTGAACTTCTTCCAGTATATGTGGTAACTTGGTTTTGTCCATAGCATAGTTCTCATCCGAGAGATCACTAAGTTCTGATCTAAGTTCAATCTGATCTATTCATCATTTACAAAATGTATTCTTTTGTGAGGATTATTTTTCTTTCAGACACCTGAAAAAGATTTTGGTTAAAAGCACAGTATTCAATAAAAAATAATAAAATATATCAAAGAATTTTATAAGTTGAAAAAATTGTTAAAAAAATTAAACTACACTCTCTCTTTACCAATTCCCAACAGAAAACCCAGATTTTTTTTTGGGGGGGGGATGAAAAGATTTGGATTCAGATATCTGTGTAGAGAATGAAAATGCCATACCCCTCCACAAATGTAAGAAAGCGAAAACGAATCGCAAACAGGAGGGAAAGAAAAAGGTACTCGTCCATGGCAACCCCTAAGAAAATATGATATTAATTATGTAACAGTATATTTCGTTTTTATTTAGGATTCCATTAAAAGTATTGAAAAAGAAAAGAAAACTCAGATGGCATGCACACTTACTTTTACAACCAAAGTGACCCAAGTAACGTTCCAGTCGCACGATCATGCGGCTACCGAAATCCTGAGTCCTACAAGCAACATTAATAGAGTAAAATTAATATTTTTTACTTTTCTATATTGATTCAAACATTAAGATAAAATTGTGTATCCAAACAGCTAGAAATATATCGATAATTACCTTTTTACATCAGATAAAAAGAAGACGTGTTTTCGTTTTATCTGAAATTGAAAACAAAGAATTTGCTTTGAAAACAAAGCAATTTTTCCAGCTAAAATTAAAACATGGACTACAAACACCGTCTTTTAATAAAACGTTATACTCTACACTTCCTGTAAACCCCTTCAATCGTACGAATACGGGCTTTTATTATACGCGAAAGTTCCACACAGACAAAATTGATAATGATATCTAACCCACACGACCGTGCGGGTTGGGTCTTAAAGGGCGGTAAAGGGCATTTTTCTTTTTCGGAATAAGTATGATTCTTCTCGTATTTATAACTAAAGAATTAAAGTATTTAGTTGAGGGCTTCCAAATCATCTTAATACAAATTGAGAGCTGCTTTGCTGGAGACCTATTTTGCAACTTAAAGACAAGTTAAAAAAAAAAAAATTTCCTCGTGTGCTTTATTTCTTAAATAAATTTTCTTTCGAAAAATATATTTATACGGTTTCTGTTATTCTAAAGTAAGGAAACTGCTCCTAAAATATAAATTAAAAAGAAATTAGAGTTAGATTCTTTAAAAAATTTAATCACACCTGAGTGGTGTTTAAAGAAACTTTTGCAGTTGTTACTTTTTAGCTTCAATAGTAATATCAAAGGAATACACTGAAAAGAAGTAGAGAAGTTATCAAATTTCTAATGGTCTTCATACATTTTCGGAAAGATTTTTTTTAAAAAATTTCTAACGTAAGTAAACAAATAAAATAAAAGTATTTTTTGATCAGTCTCAGTTATTTCCTCCGTTTTCATCTCCGTCACTGAATTTAATTTTTTTGCATTCGATACTCGCTGAAATGTCAAAGCAAAAGACTAACTCATTAGAGAATTTGCATAATCCATTGTATTTCAGAAATATTTATCGGGAATGTAAGTAATTTTAGTGAAATTAGTGAAATATATGAGATAAATATTAATTTAGAATGTCTTCCAAACCAACATTTTATTTACAGCTCAATAACTAACTTAAATTGTATTCTATTCTATTGCCAGAAAACACATTTTACATTAGCCAAGAAATAAATTTGAAAATAAATCGTTTGCTAAAAATAATATTTAATAAATAAGAATTATATTATTAAAATATTAATGCATAAATTATTATTTAATCAACAAAAAAAAACAATTAAAAATAAGCAATTTGTTAATAATTAATGAACAAAAATAACTTCATTCATTTTAAATATATTTTTTCAATATGCAAAAAATATTTTCCATTTCAATTAAATCAGTAGCCAGGAAGAAAGATAAGAGTTAAATTTCCTCAACAGTATCTTAGTTTGAACAGTTTGATCACTAAATGAATGAAAAAGGAGATGAAAGAAATTGAGAGAAATTTTTATATTTATTAATAACATATTATAGGAAATTATTAAGGACAAAAGTATTTAAATATTAGAAATACAATTTGAAGACAAGGATTTAAAGTGCCAGTGAAAGATCTAGATTTAAATAAAGAGGACTGAAAAATATTGATATGAATTAATACATTATCTATGAAATTCAATACCAGATTTTCCTAAATAAATAACTTTCTTTTTAATTATTTGTAAGATATGTACTTTTAAGAAGATGTATTTTACATACTATAATGAATATCATACAGTTTCAAAGAATCATACAAAAAGAAATGTAGTATTCAATACATATATCGAACTACAAGCTTATAAGTTATTTATTAAAAATGCCTTTGTGTATTAATATTTCATATATAATCAGAGCATAACATAAATAATTTTATCATACGACGTATTTTAATATCACAAGTTTTCTGAAAAATTATTACCTTGATTTAATAATAAAAATGTCATTTTGTAAACTTGTGTTAGATATGTTTTTGATGTGGCTTTTAATAGTAAAAGTTATTTTAATGTAGGTTCAATTAAATTTTGTACTATAATATAATTGTTGTAAATTCAGCGAAAGAGATGAATTGCTGTTAAGATAGTACTTTATAATGGGCATGTTAAAGGAGCAACAGTAATAATAAAGTATTTCTATTAAGTAAAATAGCAAAAAAATCATGAAATTTTTTGTTTTAAGGAAAAAAATTACGAAAGGCTAGAATTTTAAACTGCAGATTTTTTTTTTTTATTTTACATTTAATTGAAAGTTTATATTAATTTTGATTTTGCACGGAAGTTTTATTCATATTTTTTATTAGATATAAATTGTCTTAACCGATAATTTTCTTCTTTATAGGAGACTTTTTTAACAATTATTCAAATTTATAATTTTTCATTAGTAGTTTTTTTCTTGTTAATATCGTATGAAATGCAATTAAAGTAAATAATTATGCTTTTTAATTTTCTGATCTTTGAAAATTAATAATTTGCATTCCATTTGAATAAATTTCCCCGTGTAAGATGATATTTTATGCAGTTTTAATTAAATTTTTTTTTCAAGGAAGTTTTTCACACAATAATAAATTAATTCATAAAATTAATTTAAGAACAATAAGAGCCTAAATCATACTATCATCAATTTTTATGTTTAAAAAATGCTTTTTCTCAATAAATTATATCATAGAACCATTACTCAACGAAAAAAAAAATTCTTTCAAGGTAATTTAATTTGTAACTCAAATGTTGAAATTATTTTGCTACTTATACTGCTTTATTTTCTAAAGATATAATTGAGATACAAAAGAAAAAAGTACAAAAATGTAATTTTTTTAAAACTTTATAATTTTCCATTTTATCAGTTAGCAATCAATATGTATACATTTCCCTTTTATGTCTCATTTATCACATAATTATACCTTATTTTATTTCAGAAATATTTTTAAAAATATTAATGAATATTTCAAAATGTGTAACTTGATTTGTATTATACTGTAATGTAAAATGATTGTCATTACTTGAAAGTAATATAAAATATATAAGTTTCAGACATAACACTTTTTATTTCATGAAATTTTTTAAAAAAATATTTCCTTCTTATGTAAGCATTCGTGCATCAATTTCGGAAAAAAAAATATTGTTTTATTTTTTCGAAAATTTTGTTTGAAAAAAGGCGGTAAATTCATATAAAAAAATTATCAGAATACGAGGATGAGTCGGACAGTAAAATTCCCCTGTCGACTGTGGTCAGAGTTGTGTGTATGAAAATCAATACACAGAATGAGACATTAATGATAAGACATAACTTTATTTTTCCACTGAAATACCAAGTACATTAAGACATTTCTCATACCGCTTGATAAGCTTCAAAAAGCCCTCCAGGAAAAACTCGGGGCTTTTCATACGGAAGAAGCGTTTAACGGCTGTGGGTGGAAGACGACACTGTCGGTGAACTCGCAAGACACCGATACATTATTCGTTAGTACATTGGGTAGATGCTACGTGGTCATGTGACACCCTGTCGAAATTGAAAGAGTTGATTCAGAAGAATCGGCACGGACTTTTAGATCTGGCGTTCTGTTGTTGGATGACTTGGCGACGGCAACGCAAAACCATATGGCAACTCGTGGTTGGCAGCTACACCAGGGGTAGCGATCCTTTATGGATCAAAGTGCCATTTTTTCTAAAAATAGTGTTTAATGAGGTATAGACGTAACGTCAAATAATTTTGACTTGCCATTATTGGGAAAATATAATGAAACTAAATACTAAGAACACAAAACTCTTTGTTTACTACGAAAAAAATACCCTTTGTACTGTATAGTTTTAAATGTTTTAGTTATACGTGTTATTCAAATTAACGTTACATTAGTGTGAGTTCTATTGTTGCAGATTGGATGACAACTTATATTTGGATTGTAAGATGTTACTGTTAGTAAATGCATGTGTGTGTGTGAGTGTGTGTGTGTGTGCTTAATTGAAACCATCTGCCAATCGGATTTTAAGAAATTAATTATTTTTCTGTGGTTCACTTTTTTGACGACAGGATTTGCTATTTGTTTCAAAATGCTGTTTTACATACGATGTTCTGCATACCACTATTCTAGAACATAAAGCACACACCGCTTTGTCGCCTTTACTAATAATGCCACATTTCTTGATTCACCAAATTTGATATTCTCTTTTACACTTACTAAATGGCCTTTTTATTCCTTTGCTGAACTAACCATGTTAAATAACGCTTAAAAATCGTAAACATAACACAAATAAACTTTAAGATACATTTGATACAATGAAATTGACTCTGCTATACGTAGACAAAATTTGCATCATAAGCAATTGTATTCCACACGACAAAGGCAAAAAAAATACAAAGGAGTGTGCTCCCACCGCACCGCGACAGATCACTCGCGTTTCTTCGTAAGATATTTAGGTGAACTTTGTTATTCTGAAATAAAATGTAAACCGTTTTGATCCCTGGCGTGCCCAAAATATTGTGTCGTGTGCCTTGAATGACACGCGTGCCAGGGGGTTCGCCATCCGTGGTCCTGATTTCGCATCAAGTGATTTTCATCTGTTTTCGGCTTTGAAGAAGAATCTCGCCGGAAGGCACTTTGGAAGCAATGCTGAAGTCAAACAGTTCTTCCGTATGCAAAGTCCAGAATTTTTCCTCGAGGGCTTTTTCAAGCTTATCAAGCGGTTTTACAAATGTCTTATGCAGATATTATGGTACTTATGTAGAGAGAGAAAAAAAAAACTTGTCATATTAAATGTATCATTTTACGTTTCGACTTTCATACACAACTGTAACCCCAGACGACAGGGTAAGATTATTTTACGACGCACTCTCGTATTTATACATATGCTATGTATACATTTAGACCGAAACAAAATTTTTGTTTGCAGAATATTCAGAAGATTAAATTTGATATTAGTCACCATTGTTTCAATTATATTTAGTATATGGTTCTATATAGTTACTGAAGCAAATCCATATATTAATTCCCGATAAATTATTAATACAGCCTTTCTCAAACTGTGGGGAGTGACTACCTTACGTGGGGAGCACGAGCATATCAAAAAGTCTAAAAGAAAAGATTATTTAGGAAAATTATCTATTTACTGAAAAAAAGCAAAACAAAATACATTCTGATACATTTACATTGATATAATATAACTATAAATGTATCAGTAGTACACAATGTATTTTATAATTTATCAATACTAAATTAAGAACATGTGTAGTAGTTACTAATGACTTCCATGGGCTTGTTATATAAAAAAATTATTGCTATCTTGTTAATTTGTGTAGTTTATAATTAGAGTCGAATTGTAGCCTTATATACATCATATATCATTATTATTACATTCTATATATTATTGTTGTACGAAGGGGGAAGGGATGAAAATTCTGATTGAAAATTGGGTCAAAAGCATTGAAAGTTTGGGAAGCACTTTGTTAATACATTTGTTTTAAAAAAATACCACAAGTATTACTGAATGATACTGCATGATACTGTTTGACAGCAAAGATTAAAATAAACCAAACATTTCACAAATAAAATTTCTTTTGATTGCAAATTTATACCAATACTCCAAGTTCATCAGTGTTGCATTATTACTATGGTTTCCGTGAATAACAAATGATATTCCTTGCTGACAATCATCTACCAAATATTTTGTTTCATATCTACTTTGAAAAATTGTAATAGGGAATGTAATCTGTTTTGAATAAATTACTACATTTTATGTTATTGTGATATGCCAGAAAATAATGTGTCAAACTATAACGTGTTTTTTTTTGATAAAAGGAAGCATTAGGGAAGCCTGAACCTATTATTTACTTACATCCCTCACGTTTAACGACACAAATAGTTTGATAAGCCTTATTTTATGTTTTTTCCCCATAATTCAGAAATTTGTCGGGGATTTTAAATTACTACCTTTCTCACCATTTTTAAATTTTAGGATGACGTTTAGCAATATAATTTTGTTATGTTTAAAGATATTATCATATGTTACATGATCTATGTTTAATTTCAGAAAAGTGCAATACTTTTTATTTAGAAATTTTTTAGAATATTTTTTATGTCAAAAATAAAGCAGCAACAGGCTTTGTTGGTGACAAATGTAAAAAATACTCCATTTAAAGCTAAGCTCTCGCTTAAGAATTGCTTTTTATAAACATCTTTGACGAGTAAAAACATCTTTAAAATATTTTTTTAAAATTAATTTTATGTAATATGAAACGCGTTTATTTGCATATTAAAATCAAAAAATAAAATGCTGTGAAAAGATTTTTTGAGATAACTTAGGAAACATGAGGAAGCAGAGCTAAAATTATTGTATTCTAGTAAAATAGAGAACATTTATTTTCCATCTCTTACATATTTTCGTGGCATATTTTTTAACAAACTATTTCAAAATGAGAACAGAGAAAAAATGGATTATATCAACATTAAATAGATCAAGACTTTTCGAGATTTATCCAAGCTCTGATGGAAAGCCCAAATTATATGGAATGGAAGCGGAATTAATAAAAACTATAATGGCCAAAATAGGTGTGGATTATGAAATTGTCACGCCGGAAGATGGTCAATATGGAATGGAACTAAGCTCTGGAAATTGGACAGGTGTCATAGGCATGCTCTACAGAGGAGAAGCTGACATGGGAATTGCCAATCTCGGAACATACGAGGACAGATTTAGAACTGTTGATTTCAGTTCGCCATATCTATCGGAGGGGATGTATTTCAGTTATTTAAAATCCAGAAATAGTGAGCAATTATTTAGTTTCCTTCGAATGTTTGATTTTTCCACTTGGATGTGCTTTTTTGCAAGTTTTTTGCTTGCATCTGTAGTAATACTAATAATTTTAAAAGACCAAGAAACCATCTCTTCCATAATGTTGTACTTATTTGGAAGCTTTCTAGGCCAAACTTTAATGTTTCATAAGGAAATAAATGAGTGGAAGGTCATTTTTCTCTCATGGATGCTGTTTGCATTTATAATGTCTTCTGTTTACTCCGGTGCTTTGTCGTCGTTTTTAGTTTTGCCATCGCAAGAGAAAAGTGTAGAAACTTTTAGGGAGCTTTCTGAAGCTGTAGCAAAAGGTTCGCATCGAGCCTATACCTTAAAAGGGACAAACCATGCATCATTTCTGCGTCAATGTCCGGAACACTATCTTCAGTTCCTTGGAAAAATAATCGAAGATAACAATTGGCACATCACTGCTGATGAGATGACTCAAAATCCTTTGAAAAAAAAATATTCCCCTGATGGTAAGCCAAAAATAGATGCTGTCCTGGGAGGAAGGTATATTTTTAAAATGTTGTATGAAGTAGGCGATTTCAAAGTAAAAGTCTTCATATCGGAGGACAGAAGTATGTCGGGTTCTATAGGAATTGCATACAGAAAAGGTTTTTGTTGCGTATCTGAAGTGAACAAGTATATAGAAAGAATTGTGCAGGCAGGAATTTATGACAAATTTTTAAAAGATGAATCTTTGAAATATTGGTTTTCGTTATCAAGCGAAGAAAGAAACATAGAGGAATTAGCAGAAGATAGGATACTTACTATTAGAGATTTTACTGATGCATTTTTATTGCTTTCAGCTGGCCTATTGATTTCCTGCTTGGTATTCATGATAGAACTTGCTTTTCCATATCTAAAACGCTGGTATAATAACGCAAGTTATTGAAAACACTTTTTAAATTTATGGCTAAATAGTAATAAATAAACTGCAATATTTTGTTTCGGTGCTGCTTAAGAACCAAAATTGTAAATCCGTTTTTACGGTAGAAACAATCAAAACAGTTTTCTAAACGTATTTCATATATTTGTAATGACAATTCTGCAAGTGTATATCTTAAGTACCACAAATAAATAAATAATAATAATTCATTAAAAACAATATTTTTCTCATGTTAAAATTTTGTTGCTATACAGAAAAAACTCAGAACACACTATCATATTCTTGGTCTTGAGAACTGAAAGCAAAAAACTATTAACTGACAAAAATGTTTTATATTTATGAAATAGAAATAGAGCATGTTAGATATATACATATATGAAAAAATTATTTTAAATTTTAAATTTGAACAAAAAAAAAAAAAAAAAAAAAAAAAAAAAAACTAAATAAAGAAGTCAGAAACTTCATATAATACTGTAGATAACATCGGACAATAACAAGATATTTTAGAGATATTTATATCAATAATTATTCATGGATTATCTATATTTCCTCATATGTATATATAGAATATTTCTGGAATAAAGTTCTAAATCTTTATTCAGATTTCTGCTCACAATTAAGGCCACATACACAGCCATTTAGCACCATTTGTGCAACAATACCTGGCAATTCCAAAAAGTAATAATTGAGTGTCTTTAATTCAAAGCTCAAAGCTTTCGTAACGTGTTATTTTATAATAAATAGCCGGTGAATATTATATTGGCTCTTTAACTCTTGCATGCTCTGATTTTTTAACAAAAATAATTCACAAGAGGGAAATAATTTTAAATATTTTAAATATACCTCACAAAACTATAATTATTGAGTGAGTGAGTGAATTTGGATTTTAATGGCGCAAGGGCCAACTTCGGCCAAGCTGCGCCAACTATAATTATTGAGCACAGCTGGTGCTTTTTAATAATATTAAACACTTTCTTCAAACAAAGGGTGTCCAAAGTTTTTCAAAAAGTAGGTGGTACATATTTTATACCACCACGCTTTAAGTAGCAGGATAGTTCTGGAAACATGATTTTCTATTCCCTTGGCACAATGGAGCTTTGCAGAAATAACCCATTTTAGTTATTTTATAGTTGGAAAATAAATAAATACACTATATATACTTCATCCTATGTATTAAAACATTTTCAGTTTTTTCTAATCTAATGTTGTAAGCTTGCTTTCAGTTTGGTCCTAATTTACCTAATGTTATTTTTAATTTTAAATATTCTATTCTATACACTATTCTATTTTATCTAGTTTTTATTTAGTCAACATATATAAGTGTATTTTTTCCTGAACACGAGCTATGTAGCTCATTCAGGACATTTGTGTAATTTTGTATGTATCCTATTATTTAATAAATATCATTATTATTTACAAAACTGTAACTCATAAAAAATTTATTTAGAAGACGCAATGAACATATCTATTATACTGAAAATATAAGTGGAATGCATTTCGTATTTGTAAAGAAGATGGACTTCAAAAGCTTGGCGGTACATTTTTTGGGCTCTCATATTTCCATACTAGCAATGCACATGTGACATAATAATTATTGTAATATTGACTTATTTAGTTACGTAATATATGTTCTTAACTGATTAGGTATGCTGCAAGTGATACGTTTTAACACAATGAACGAATAAGAATTAGTGGTACAACATATATATATATATGTAACACAAAGCATAAAACATTAAGGATTAACCCAGAAATGAAGTAACTGACATATTTAAGGTATCCGACTACGTTCGAAACAGTGATTTTGCAAAAGTGTATAAATGGATAATACTTATAATATTTAGTGTCACTTAGATTAGAAAATGTATATAAAATTGTTTTAAGAATATTATTACAATAACAAATTATTTAAGTGCAATATTTTGACAAAAAAGGAACATAAAATGACCAATTTTCAAAATATTCCTTAAGGTATCCGACTACGTTCGGAACCGTGATTTTAAAAATGCGCATAAATGGATAATTATCATGATATTTAGTGTCACTTATATTAAAATACATGTGTAAAATTGTGTTAAGGATATTGTGCCAAAAAAATTCACTTAGAATAACCTTTTTTTAAAATGTTCTCCTTTTGTCAAAAATGCTTCTATTATAATAATATTTTGTGTGTGTGTGCTTATATACAGTAAAGACTTCTCCAGAGAGTCTGAACTATGATTTTTGAAAAATTCACATTATTTTCAGATTTACAACCCATTGAAATAATTATCGGCGTTTTTTTTCTTAAAATTTCTCCCCTCTGTTGTCGTAAAACATGGATAAACCCACTTCTAAGTTGTACATTTCAAAAATTCTAGTTCAGCCTCTCTACAGAGGTTCTGAGCTATATACAGGCAAAATATTATTTTATAGACGCAGTTCTCACAGAAGGAGAATATTTTGAAAATGGGTCATTCTATGTTCATTTTTTGTCAAAATATTGTACTTAAATAATTTTTTATTGTAATACTATTCTTAAAACAATTCTATGTACATTTTCTAATCTAAGTGATACTAAATATCATAAATATTTTCCATTTATACACTTTTGCAAAATTAAGGTTCCGAACGTAGACGGATACTTTAATAAATATTATTATTATTTACAAACGATGTAACTTACAAAAAATTTATTTGGAAGTCACAATAAAATTATCTATTATTGTAAGAATATAAGTAGAATGCACATTTCGTTTTTTTAAAAAGATTGACTTCAAAAGCGTGGTGGTACATTTGGACTCTCATATTTTCTTACTAGCAATGTATATGTGAGGTACTATTTTTTGTAAAATTGACTTATATTTAGTTACAAAATATATCTTCTTACCTGATTAGCACTAAAACAAATGATACTTTTTATGTACCACCGCACAATGAACGAATAAGAATTAGGGGTACAACATATGCACCACCAAGCGTGAAAGAGTTAAGATTAACCCAGAAATTAAGTAACTGACTCATATTTAATGAACGCATATTATCCTAGTGCTTACCGTCATGAACTTGTGGCCGACGTCATGAAATATATCCCTTATACCACTGAAGACCCGACATGTACCAGGACTGATGTACGTTAAATCTATCGGGGTTTCAAGACCTTCCCGTTGGCGTTGTATGTTGGAAGGTTTTGAGAAGAGGGGGAAAACTTAGATATTGTCCTCGTCACTTGATCGAGAAACATATAAGGCAAATAGTAAAAGGATAAAGTGCAGTTTATTTAAAATTTTGAGGAACTTTAGTCATAAATACTATCCCAAACATCTTTTGCCATTAGAAAAGTTTATTTGTGAATTTGGGTGCAAATATTATGCGACGTAACAGAACGTTATTTAATTAATTATTTAATCATAGGATTGAATTCTTGAAGCTCTTTTATGAAAAAATTTCTCTTATGTTATAGTAGGACCCCAGTTCCCCCCTCCCCAATCACGCTGCTAAATCTTCAAATATTATTAACTAAGGAAGAGGAGTTTCTAGTTAAGGGCATAGGAATAACTTTATGCTAAATTCAAACTTAGATATTCATTGCCGGTGACAGATTCTGTAACCTTTTTAGTGAATTTACTGCAAAACAAGGCCAACAATGAGATTTGCTCATGGGCTCCCTTCTTAAAATTAGCTTCTGTTTGAAAAGAGTTTGTTTTTCTAAAAGGATTCTGTTATTTAAACGCTCATTCTAAGAGATAAATTACAAAGAATTTTCAGTAAGATTCTTAAAGAACTCTTTGCTTACACCTGAGTGGTGGTTAAAGGAACTTTTTTTTGCACTTGTTTCTTTCATCTATAATAGTACTATCTAGGGAATAAAAATGACTTGATACACTGATATGCTGTAAATGTTTATGTTGAAAAGAAGTGGAGAAGCCATCGAATTTCTAATGACCTCCATACATTTTCGGAAAGGTTTCGTTTCTTTCCTATGTTACTGACGTAAAAGAATACAACGGAATGAAAGTATTTTTTTGCTAAGACTCTGAAAGTATTTTATGCCTTTTCCTCTCCGTCAATGAATTTAAATTTACTACTCTCGATTTTCGTGGAAACGGCTGAACCGAACAGTAATTGATTCGAGAACTTGCATAATCCATTGTATCTTCGTTTGCAGAGTTGGATCCCTGAACGATAACAATAAAAGAAAATGCATTAAGTTGTTGAAAACATTTAGGTTTTGTAGTAACAGGAAAAGAGGAAACTATATAGTATAGACTATAGTATAAAAATATTTAAAAATAGAAAAATAAAGGACAGTGATTATAATTGAAGGTGGGGGTAGGAGGTGGGTCCTGAAATATCTAAATTTGAATAAAAAATATTATTAAACCCTAGTATAATTCAATAGAATATGTTTAATAATAGCTTATGTTCAATTTTGAAATTTAGGACTAATAACTGATTTTCTTAAATATCCTTCCATTTAACATTTTGTAAGCTATATAATTTAAAAAAAATCATTAATTTCAATGGCATTTATACAGTTACATACTGTCCTAATATTATCTGGCTATTATATTCATTTAATGCATATGTCTAGTTATTAGATTTTAAGTTATTTATTAAAAAATACGCCGTATACATATAAATACACTGCTGGCCCCCGTAAATGCAACACCCTAAAGGAAGCATGCAAATAGCATGAAATTTACAACGTACATTAGTGGAGGTGAGATATGCAAATGATTAGAATTTCAGCACAGACACACATCACGTGCACCTGTGGCGCCATCTCAAAGGGCTATTTAAGATTTGGAGATTTCGACGATTTGAAATTTGGCAATTGTGTTTTTACTGTGGTTTTTTTCAAAACACGATCAGTTATGTCTCGTAGAAAACAGCGATAAGCTTTTGATCAAGTATCCGAGTTCGACAGAGGAAGGAAAGTAGCCTACCGAGATTGTGGATTATCTTTCATGGAAATTGGTAGTCGTGTTGGACGAAACCAAACAACTGTAATGCGGATATGTGGCCGTTAGATGCATTAGGGTACAACGGACCGACGTGGTCGATCTCATCCACCTCAGTGCACCACTTCACGTGAGGACAGTGTGACGGATCACTCTCACATCACGAACCATATCACAGCACATTGAGTCTGTAACGCATCATTCAGTGTCTGCGCGTACCATTCGACGCCGTTTACAGCAGAGTGCTATGTCCGCAAGACGTCCATTGCTTGGTCTGCCCTTGACGCAGAACCACAGATGTCTCCGCCGCCAATAGTGTGATGAAAGAAGGATGTAGGCGGCAGAATTAAATGAAGTTGTCTTTACTGACGAGTCACGCATCTGTGTGCAACGCCACGATGGTTGGATTCGAGTCTGGATTTAGATGCTGATCATCTGCGTCATGCACCACCATACTGGTCCTGCACCGGGTATTATGATATGGGGCTGTATTGGATATCACTCTCGCACTCCTCTAGTACGCATTGCCAGTACTTTAAACAGCCAGCGCTACATCTCCGAGGTGTTGGAGCCAGTTGTCCTTCCTTACCTTCAGCGCTTGACCACAGCCTTATTTCAACAGGATAATGCGTGACCACACGTGGCACGCATTTTCCAAAGGCTCTTCGTCAATCACCAGATTGAATTTACAACAACTGTCTTAATGATGTCATCCCACACCCCTCCTCTATTAATGTAGCCCGTTTCGCCGTAATCAATCGCACCAGTTGGGAGTACTGCGTCATTGATTTAACACGCGCAACTGTTCTTTGCCAGAAAAATGATGAATTTAAATCAAGTTTCTTGTGAAACTTAAGAAATCAGCCACGAACACATTTCAAATATTAACCGAGGCTTATGGAGATGAAACGTTGTCTCGTGCACATGTGTTTGAATGACACAATTTTTTTTTCAGGGGAGGGGACAGTGTAGAAGATAATCAACATACTGGGAGCCCAAGGTAAGTGATTTGAGACCAAAACATTGCCAAAACTCGTGATATGAGTGGGTTCCCATTCCTATCAATGGTCAGACTGTTAATCAACACAACTACATTGCAGTACTAAAAATACTTTGTGAAAAAATTAAGAAAAAAAAACAGAATTGTGTTTGAGTGGGAGTAATGGCTGGCTGTTGCACCAAGACAAAACACTCGCTCATACGGCCCTATTTGTTAAGTAGTTTCTGATGACAAAAGCTTTATTGTGTTGGGGAATCCTTCTTATTCACCTGATTTGTCCTGGTGCGACTTTACTTTATTTACTACAACCAAATCTTGCTTAAAGAGAACACATTGTACCTTAGTTAATGAGGTTCAAGCATAAACGGAGAATCTCTTAAAGGGCCTTCTAAAAACACCTCGTTCCAGAACTTTTACCTGCAATCGCAGCGCAGTATGCTAAAGTGTGTGAATGCTGAGGGGAACTACTTTGAAGGTGATAATATCACGAAAAACTGATTCTGTAACAATGATTTATTGGACCAGTCTTGTTTTTTTGTGTGCCATCCCTTGTATATATATATATATATATATATATATATATATATACATTCGTACAAAATTTCAATTTTTTTGATAAACGATGATTTGAAGAATGAATAAATGCTTTGAATAATTCTTTTGTACATAATAAATTTATTTTAGGTTGCATTGATTCAAAGTGTTAAATATACATACAGTGTTAAATATAGATTTATATTTCGTTATTAAAGAACTATATATATTTACAATATTATTTTACAGTCATAAAAATGCTACCTGTGTTATCAAAACAAACAAATATTTTTTTTCTAAATCTCAGATAGATCGAGTAATCGCTTACATTAAAATCGCATTGGAAAAAAACTCAAGATCTATTAGCGATGAGCCTCGTAATTTTGAACCTCATACAAGTAACCAGAAAGTCACCTTAGTTGGTAATCACTTTCTAGAATTCTGCATCATACCGAAGAGAATATTTTGAGCTTCGATGGTTTTTTCGCGCATCACTTCCTCTAGACAGTTGTATTAGAGCCTTCAGGCACATCAGTTAGGAACTATACAACAAATATAAAGTGATAACACCAAAACTCACAAATTACTCAGGACGAAACTTTGGAGATAAGAGAGCTTGAAAGGAACAATAAATAGATAGTATTATTTCTGATAATTAAGCAAATTTACCATGTTCTCCATTTTACAAATACCGGCTCGTCTTCTTAAACAAATTTATTACTAGAAGTAAATGTAAAGTGATAATAATCATTTTTAAAACATTCTAATTTGAATTTAAATTAAAGCTATTTACCCATAAATCAGACATATTCGAAAACGAAGCACTAGAATGGTTTTTCACGATGTTTGTAAAATAGCTTCAAACTAAGTTTCAGTCATCATTCTTAGCCAAACGTGTTTCAGGTGTTGCAAAATGACCATTCGAAGTTCTCATACAACATATGGGTATATTTGATAGCAAATTGAGTAGCCAGGAACTGAGTAGAATCTGTGATAGTCAACACGCTCGTTGAATATGATAGACATTTAGTACTTGATTGAATAATAGTTTAAAGGGAACTAATATATTAATTCTCAGCTATGTTGATAAAGGTCCCCTAAATTCTGACTTGCTAACTTGGAAGAGACCCATACTTGTAGGAATATGAATCGATCCTAATATGAACCAGGAGGAGTTGACGGGATACAATACACCGAAATAACAATAAACACACATAATCAATTAATTATTTATTAATTCTCTAACAGAATATCAGAAGAATATCAACTCTATCGCACAAATTTACTTAATCAAAAGTGATGTATTTGTAGTCAACCAAATGAGTTGTGGTGGATCAACAAGATTTCCTTTCAATAAGCGAATAATATGTTACTTCTCAATAGCCATGCAAATTGAGTTATTTCTGACTCCCTCTGAAGTGTAATTTAATGACCTCACAATATGATTTACTGTAATAATCAGTAAACTTGTATATTTTTAAGGATTCACAGGACTCTTAAATTGCAAATTTTTCAATTTTTTGAAAAAACTATATGTTAATTCCCCAATATGTTAATTCCCCAATTGTGTTGTGATACTGTACAAACTTCCGAAGTTATTGAGAAATAAGTAGTGAAATTTAAACGAAAACCCTATTTCTTTCTTATTTTTAACCTCATTTTTCGCAAAACAAAACATTTTAGTTTCCGCGCAAGATTTCTCGGAAGCTATTTATGATATCAATTTGAAATTTTATACACGTGTTCAAAATAAGGCTCTTCATAACTTATAAATCAAATTTTAAAAAGTAATATTTTTTTATTTGAATTTGAATTTGTCTTTTTCTTAAAATTTTAAAAAATCTTCTTATAATCGTAATTAAAAAAAACGTTTTTTTCCTCTAAATTTCTTAAAAGTTAATATAACTTCAAAAGTGAACATTTTTGTACCAAGTAAAATTAATTTAGTAAATTTTTTCCAATTTTGTTCTTCAGAATCATGTGCAGTGTGAAATACTGATTTTCAATTTTTTGAAAAATAGTCCAATTTTCATTTCTTTGACCTTTTAAATTTTTTCTCAATTTCTCTGAAAATTTGGGAAAAATTTTAAATATATATGATTATCATGTGGTAAAAATTTCAAATTATTGTTGTTTTTTTGCTAAGTTACATTGGTTTGAAGAAGGATGTTTTTTTCGAGTGCATGGATATCTGTTAAGGGTCCTGTGAGCTCTTAATTGCTTCAGAATGTATCATGCACTACGAGTTTGAGTTAAAATAGTATTGTCTAAGACACGTATGATTATTAGTAATGTGTGTAACCAAGATTATTATGTTAATGTTAAAAAATATTAAGAATCCAACAAAATATTTTTAGTTTTACATACTTTAATTAATTCAAAACAATTACAATTCTAAATGTTAATAATTAACTGGATCATCTGATACAATATTCAGATAATTAAAAATCACTTAACTAGAGCTTTGAAAATACTACATTGAATAATTCAAACTTTAGAAAAAAAAGAGAGTTATGAATCTATAATAATAATAAAAATAATTTACACCCATCACATATTTAATTGTTATTTTTGTGTCTTCAATTTTTTTTTCGCAAAAACATTTTAGTGAATGATATTTTTAAAAAATACATGTCTTTTAACTTTATAATATTGGTTTTCAATGGAAATAAGTGAATGGTGTCACAGTTTTTTTATTATTTTCCGATAAAATTTCGTTTTATTTAAAAAGTTTTTATGCCACCAATGCCTATACTTTGATAGATTTTTTTCTCACTGAAATATGAAAAAAGATATTTTTTTTCAGATCTAACAACTTGCTTAAATTTCGGATTTTAACTAGCCATGCATGAGTTTTATCCAACTCCCTCTAAAGTATTTTAATTACCTCACAATATGATTTACTGTAATAATAAGTAAAAGCCTAGCGTAATTATCTAAGCAAATATTTGCTATGTAACTGACAGTATAAATGTTCTCTCACTCTAACAATATAATTACAATCATTATTTAAATGCCTTTCTTGTCAATAAATTCAAGTGCCTCTTCAAATCATGTTTTTTATAAAGGAGGAAGATATTATTTACATAAAATTATTTATAAAATCTTACTTTTAAGTTAATCCTAAATTTATCTAAGAAATTTTGTTTTTGCCGATTAAATACTAGTTATCTCATAAAGCTTCGCACTTAATTTAAGGTGACATAAAGTAGGAGTGAATTTTGAGCCAGAGATAAATTTTTGGAACATTTTTAAAGTGGAGTATTTTTAAAGAAGAATATTTGTTTTTTAAAAAAAATTCTAGATTTGAATTGAAAACGTCAGATGTCTGTTGAAAATGCTACATTAAAATGAAAAAGATAAAAATAAAATTTCAATATTAGTTACGTAAAACAATCGCTTGAATTTCTTTATCACTTACATATAATCTGTCCATTAAACTTAAGAAGGGATACTTTAAGTTGTTAAGTGATAAAATAGTTAATTCTCCTTAGAGAGATTAATATATTTCACTTTCTTTTGCTTAAAATTGTTAGGGTTATAAGCTAACACTTAACTTTTTTTAGAAAAAATTTCTCCTGTATTTGAAAATAAGGTGGTAAGATAATAATGACATTAGTTTTTAAAATATCTTTCCAGAAAAGAAAATGTCAATTTGCTGTTGAATTTGGAAGATTAATTTTTAACAGTCGAAGCATTGTTTGATTGATTTAGAATTATTGCAAATATTAAGTTATTTTATTTTTTTTATTTTAATATAAATTATTCATTTAATAGAATTATTGGAATGGAATTTTGTTTTTGAACTTATACGTATTGTAAATAAGCCTATAGTTATATAACAAAAACATTATATTCCTATTTCTTCGAATTATTTAAATAAGATTAACTTACTTTCTATCTTTTCAGAGTTATATTTTTACAGATCTTTTAGTTTTCATATAACATTTTGTTAATTTTAATGTTTTTAATTTTGGTCTGTTCATCAGCAGAGTTGTTTTAAATTAGTTTGTTTGATTTGAAGTTTTTTTTATAATACAATGACATTAAAGTTCGGTGAATAGTCCTGTAACATTAACGTAAATGAACTTTTGATGAAAATTGCCTCAATATCCTTTGAAATACTCACCACTCATAACTATACACCCCTGAGATATGCTATACAAGCCCTGGGAACTTTACAAGAAGTCTTCTTTTGGGATGGAAATGAAAAGCCTCGTCATGTTTCTTTGGATGTTAGGAATATCGTCAATATCGATAACACGTTTTTCTCATCTCTAAATTCTGAGTAACGATTTGATACATGGATTCATGGTTAATCTACATTTCATCAGCTATCATATGCACAGTTAATCGGCAATCTTGAATGATTAATCATCTCACTTTTTCAATGTTTTAGTCACTGATGGAGATCGCCACTCTTCCGCTACAGGGGTTGTAAGAAACACTTCTCCAGCCTTCTCTAAAACGGCCGAACTGCTCGTACACACACTCCATTGACAGTGCTTGATCTTCATAAACACGTGTCAGCATCGCATAAGTTTCTTATGGTGTCTTGCCCAGCTTAAAACAAAAATTTTTAAATGACCATTTGTTCGTTCATTTTCCGGTTCTCAGTTAAAAACCAATGTACTAAACAAGCACTTTGTAAAACAAGTCTTACATGGAACTCAAATGAGTCTCAACTGAACAATGGGGAAGGGGGAGATTGTCAACACCTGCGACTAAGCATGTGCAGCGTTTTGTTTCACCAGTGTTGCCACTTTGGGTGTTCTAACTTCATTCACTGAACTTTACTGTCAGAGGTTGTATAAATTATTTCCTTTCCAATGGGGATGTGAGCCATATAGAGAGTCTGCAATTCGCATCATATTCTTTTCAAATAAAATGTCTATCTTTCGTGCAACAAAAACTTCTGATTGATGAAACTAAAAAATAAATATCAGGAAAGAACAAAATCACCTGAAATATCTTAAATCAATGTAAAAACAATATGATATCAACGGATAAATATTGTAATTTATCAAAGCAATTCACAATACGTTTTAACAAATATTATGACTATAATTACTCTGTTCATACCAAAAAATTAAAAAATCAAAATAGTTTTCCCAATGAAATTTTAATTTTTGGTCATAAATTGAAAATAATATGTCTGTTCTGGAGAAAACATAGATAATTTTAAGCAAAAAGTATCTATATTTTAAGGAAAAAAAATCTTAAATTCTATGTATCGTATTTCTTGTTAATAAATAATTAATAATCATATATGAAAACATGTAAGCTGCTATCTCATTTGGCAGAATTTATAAAATAGATTTTAAAAAATTGCAAGTTTTGTAAATAAGTAATTTTAATTAATTTACAATTAAAAAAACAAACGAATATTAACTAGTGAAACAAAATTTTATAAAATATAAAGCATGAGAAAAATTTCTGCAAGGTTGCATTCCTGAAAATAAAAAATAATTGAATTTCTAAATAATTCTTGAATTTCTCTAAATATGTGCCTTTTTATCTTTCCTAGGGAGCTACGCTCACCGATTAGGATTTGTGTTATAGATTCTCGAAAACTTAGTAAGTCGGATTATAAGTAGCAATTGTATTACTTTAATACATTCAAAATTTCGTTCAAGATTCAATTAAGTTAATGTTATGATATTAAGCTGGAAGTAGATTTGAATCATTTAAAAATATTTTTTAAATAATAATCTTATAGTTGTTAATCCCGGCAAATTTTTTTAATTAATTGTTAATGTAAATTATTGTTTTTATATATTGATGGCGTACTATGAAGTAAAACAAAGACTATAGGCTCTTAACCTCGAACCAATGCTCAAGGGATAAACAATAGAGTCCAATATTGAAAAAAAAAGCCTACGTTTTTGTTAAATTTGTAAGAAATTCAGTCTGGTATAGAAACATATTAGTTAATTTATTATTTTTATGCTTTGAAATATTATTACTTGAAATAGACATAAAGGTACTGAAGAAATTATAAAAGAACCGCTAAACATAACGTATATAATGTTGAATATAACTCTCTGAAGAGATACTAATCTCATAAAAATAAAACTGAACAAGAAACTTTTAAGGTATCCGACTACTTGCGACAACATTTTTCTGAAAAAATGGAGATATGGGGATTTTTTTCAGATTTTTAGGTTTATTAAGTATATTTTAAGGAAAAATCATAAAATTGAAAACAGAAAAAAAATTAATTATAATTAAAAGGAGAAAAAACTAATGAAAATGTACAAAAATTTACATAAACGGGGCCCGCTCTGTACAAAAGGTTTTGAACAAATTCTCAGTTTTTCGATTTTAATGTGTTACTTTGTTATTCACGTTTTAAATGACCTTCAGGATAACAGACATTTTAATTTTTACGAAACCTAGAGCAATCTATCTTAGTGACTATATGAAATTACTTAAAAAACAATGATTATATTCACATAAGGGACTGTAAATTTGGAAATAAAACAGTGATTGATGAATCGGAAGATCAAAATACTTTTACTGTTATACAAAACATTCACAAAAAATTTCAGCAAATTATTTTCAAAACTTTTTGAGTAATCGCTGTCCCCGTTAACTCCATGTTGCCCTTACATTATGCAAACAAAATCATTTTCCGTTGGACTTAATGAGTAATGAACCAATACATTACTTTTTGGTTTATGCAGGGCTAACAGATTTTCAAATCACATGAATATTAAGGAAATTAACTGCATTATACAATCTGCTGTTGTCATGTCCTTCCCGAAGGGAAGGAGTGAAAGTTGCCAGAGCCTGAGACAGGTTGCACTTTTAGACGATAGATGGCGAAACCACCTAACTCCACCTCCACAATTTAGGCATGGAACTGAAGGGGAGGGAAATATTCTCCCACCTGCATCCGTGGTTTCTACTGCGACCATCCACAAGACCTTCGAACCCACTGATTTAATGAGCATGTACTCCGTGCGTACTCGGAGGGTATTTGGGGGCATCGGGCATCGAACTCAGGCCCTCCAATCTGATGTCCGATGATCTAACCCAGTGTTTCTCAAACTATGGGGAGCTCCCCCTAGGGGGTGAGTAACCCTACGAGGGGGGCGCAAGCATATCAAAAGTAGAGAATAAAAGATTATTTTAAAAAGTTATAAAAATTTACTTAAAGGAAGCAAAACATAATACATTCTGACATAAAAAAAATACTCGTTGCACTTTTATTATTATCTGTTCCAATTTAAAATTTAGAAAAGAAAGACAACATAATACTTATCTCATTACTTAAAAGTATATATATATAATTTACTTAAAATATCTTATATTTGAAAGTAAGGTATACAAAATTTAGTATTTATCTTGATAACTTGAGTGGTTTATAATTAAGATGTTATGGTAGTTTTAGAGTCAAAGTACATTATTATTGCATTACATACATTGCCATTGTATGAGGGGGGCGAAGAAAATTATGATTGAAAATTGGGTCGCAAGTGTTGACACTTTGGGAAGCACTGTTCTAACAAGTAGGCTACCCACGTTCCCAGTCTACAGACTTTAGAACATATTTAGAATCATGTTTTTATTAAAAACAATTATTTTCAAAGGTGTACAAAACCGTTACAAAAGTTATGTTACAAAAACCACTAATACAAGCCTTAATTTGTCATTTTCCCCGTTATTGAAAAGAAATCTTTCTCATGGATATGAACATATAAGTGGGTCATTAGCTGAGTTCTTTTATTATAAAAAAGTAATTTTTATGTGCCTAATTAGATGTCATTATCTTCTTCACTGTAAGAATAATTAATCACGAAATCGCTTTAATTATTTTGTTAACCGTAGATTGTTTTAAGGGTTTTTTTACTGGCTAAAACATTGTGGTATCTTCATCTCAGCTTAAAATTAAGACTTTAATTGCAGTGTTGAGAAGAAATTTTATCTCTATAAAAAGAAAGGTATATTTAAAAAGGAAACTAACTTGAGTTTTAGTATTAAGTGAGGCATATGATATGTGAAATATCATATAGTTACTAAACACAAAATATTACTTTAATTATTTATGGAAGAAAATATTTTATAATTAAAAACATATCCAACGTGATTTTTTTTCAGAATTATTTTATTCTGCTTATGCGGTCTTGAAACACAAAAAACATGCTGAGAAAATACTACAAATTATTCAAATTGTAGTACTCAATAGCTTTATTAGTGGTTTCATTGATATTAAAATAAACTCTGAAGCATATTTGTAAGTTATTTTAAATTTAAAATAAATCATACTTCCAAGATTATATTATACTGGTTAATGTAAAGTTGACATTTAAGTATAAGAAAATGATTCTTCTTCGTATTACAATACAGTTTAAAAATTAGTGAAATATTTACTTTACCACGTGTGTTATTGTATGAATGACTTTTATTTCTGTAATTTCCCCATATACTAAATAAAATTTATTTTGTGAGTTTTTGTGCAAAACTTTTAAAAATTCCCGTGAACAATGATAAAATACACTTTGATCTGAAAATTAAAAATTAAAATCCTTCAAGATAACATAATAATAATTCATCAGGTAATTTTATAAGATTGTAAGTACTTTGTCTTTAGATTTACTATAGAAGGAAAATGTGCGAGAAATTTGAAAGTACAATTAATATTTGATGGGCAGTCACTGATTGTTATATTCATCATTCTTTCCGTTACTTTGTGAAAATAGTTTTTTTCAATAGTATCATTAAATATCATTCAATAAATTATTTCCAATAGAATTAATTATTCGTTATAAGAGCAACAATTTGTTTCAAAATGTTTTCGAAAACTTTTCTACTTTAATTGTTGTAAGCAAAATTAAAAAAAAAAAAAAGGTAAGAAAAATGTGTTAGTAATTTGTTTAAGAAAAGTAAGCAAATTCTTTGATTTATGAAAGATATGTATATCAAAGTGTTATAAGATTACTCTTAGAATTGTTATAATAAATTAAAGTTTCCTGAAACTTCTTGAATTTAATCAGAGCTTGATAGTGAATTTCTTGAAGTTGCACTATGAAATTTTAAATAAAGAATCTATTACTACAATGTAAAAAAAAAAAAAATCCTTGAACCCTTCTTCAATTAGTGTAATAATTGGGATTTATTAGGAGTTTGGTAAGGAATACTTAGGTATAGAAGAAAAATAAAACTGAATGGATATTTTTCTATTTTTATTTTTCATTGATCCTTGTTGATAAAAATTGCAAAAAGTTTTAAAATTTATTTTAGTCATGATATTGGTATAAAGATATATGTGAGTAATATTATATATTTTACAATAATGTATAACTAAATATGTATTACAATTTAATACGAGATATTCATGCGTTAAACTCATATATATTATTTTATAGTAGAACTGTGATTAAATAAGAGAAAGATTTTTGCCAATGATATTTAAGTTTAAGGAAAAGCGAAAATATTTTGCTTCAAAAAATATTATGATATATCACTTTAATTATTTTAATTTCTGAAAAATGTGAAATATAGAAAAATGATATACTAAACACAATAACACATTTACAAAAATCTACAAAATTTACCTAAAGATAAATCACTTTTAAACTTGTATGAGCAGTATTTTTTCTCATTTAAAAAAAAAAAATCTAACCATAATCACAGAGAAAACTAACAGGAAACGATATAAACCAAGCATATTGCTTTCTGTATATTAAAGCTTATGTATTAATGCAAAATTTAAATTATAGCAAAATTTAAAAATGAGTCTTAGACTTACAATTACGTAAAATATTTCTCGTTCCTTTAAAATTTTATTGAGTAAATGGAAGAAAAAATAATTCTGTTGATTCACATTACTGTTATTACAAGAAAAATAATGAATTATGCATAATTATTTATCATCACTAAATAACAGAGAGAACTTTGATATTTTCTAGCCTAATATTTGAAATTCTATTCCTAATCACAAAAATGTTGTTACACAAAACTTTTTACAAACAAGTTGGTAGTTGTTAGCAAAAATTCTTGAAGAAACAGAACTAAATATTAGAATTAATTAGAAAAACTATTAAGAAACCAAAATAAATATTAAAGAAAGAAACAAACTACATTAAAAAAATATGAATTTCTACGTTTCTGAATTGCAAATTTTGAATTTAATCAAGTTTTTATGTAGAAGACAAATCGATAAAATTATAACATTGTTAAAAATTCAAGTTTTCATCTCTTTTTCAACACTATATTAAGATTATGTACAAAATAAGACATTTATCAGCTGTATAAATGTAGATAGAAGTAAATCAACAAATAAAAGTAACTTTAAATCTGTAGGGATGTGAGAAACAATTAAATAATTGAATCTTTGTGAATCTAAAAAGTTATTTATAAATATTGTTTGAAAACTCTCAAATAAGCAGGTTATTAAACTTGTAAATTTCAACATGATATAAGATGCAATGAGTTAATTTATGAATTTTTCTATTAATTTATTATATATATTTCTATGTCTGTTGTACAAAAATTAAAACTGATTTTAAAATTAGCGCATTTGAATTTTTTTTCCCCAGCAATAACATTACCTATTTGTTTTAAAAGAAACTTAGAATAAACAAATACTTCTGTCTTCTTAAGTTTCTGTCAAACATGAAGAATAATTAAAAATGTATTTCTATTTAAGAGTTAGCATAATTGTACTACCTACTTTAAGAGAATAAATAAATCATTAATAGTATTTGGCTTGCGTTTCCCCTGTTACATGCACTTCTTTTAAACTCTTAGAAAACTTTAAAGAATCCATTAGCTAAAATGCTAAAAGTATGTTAGTTAACTTTAAGCATTTGCTGTTTTTAAAAAAAAATATTACCAGTTGCTTAAGTTATTTAGAAATAATTTATTCGGCAGTATTTGGATGAATACATTTCATTATGTATTGTTAGAATATGTTTACTGATTTATTAAGTTAAATCACACTAAGACTTTCAATGTTTGAAATTGATTTGGTTGATAATTAATTTGGTAAAAGGTTTCATTTATGCATTTTCCTGTATTAAATCATTGTAATGAGTAATTCGGCATTCGGCAAATTATACTTGATAGTTTCTGCAAGCAGTCAGATGTTTTGAACCGTACGAGAATGCCTGATGTTGAGTTTAATAATACTTAAAATATCGATATTGACTTCAATTTCAGTTTCTCTCTAGAATGATATTTCTAAGATGTATTACACTGTATTTTCTGATTCCTCCTTATGGTTGAAATAAGGAAATATATAAAAAGAAAAGCGATTTGATTGACATTTGTTAAGTTAATACAATTTAACCCATTTACTGCCACGTAAATTTAAAGCGGGGCTCTGGTACCATGATTTTATTTTAAAGAAACAAGAAATTTTACAAAATGTAATAATATTGAGTTACTGATATAAAACTGTAACATGATGTACAGTAATTTTTTTTGTAAAAAGAAAAGGAGACAACTCCTAGCGGACGTCACTGAATAAAATTCCCTATCCTTAGTACCACTCACGAGTTATCTCGCAGTGTTTTTTTTCCTTCATAAAAATCTTAATATACAAAAATTTTCTTTTCGCTTTGTTGAATTACACAAGTTATTCATCTAATTTCATTTGATTACAGTCAGATGTGTGTTGTTATGCTAAATATTTATACATATGAACAATGATCCTTACTGGAAAAATCTGTAAGACCATCACCTTATAGGCTACAAAGAGTTCTGAAGTAATAATTAGGAGACCTCAAGAAAACAATTCGTTGGTACAAGAAAATAGCTCTACCCTACTTTGAATTTTTTTTGCAGAGGGCATACATGTTCTGAATTCATGAGGATGCCGTCAATGTAAAGAATCGGTTATCATGCACTTATTTGATGGTGACAGTAGCAATGCATTAGAAAGTATTGACTATAATACAAGTGCAACTTTTTATTACTTAGAATATCTTCTTGCCACACAAAAAATGATGCCTGTAGAGCCATGTCAAATGTGTACAAAAAGAATAAAAATGTAAGGCGACTAGCTATTTTTGTCCAGTGAGTACCAATAGCCCAAACCTTTGTTTTGATCTTTGTTTTAAAGCTCACTATACACAGCAACAACAATAAAAATAGTTTATAATTTTTAGAATACAATCATATTTATAGAATTATTATGTAATAATATAACCTAAGTAATAATTGCTATAATATTGCGCTTTTTAAATTTTTTTTCTAGCACCACCAATCTCACCTCGAATCTGATTTTAATGATATTTTTTAAAAGCTTAAATCCCTACAATTTTTATAATGAATTGCCATACTATTATTGGATTTCACTTCCATATCTTTTACCAGAAATTTTAAATAAATTGAAAGAAATATATACAGAAAAAAGTGATAAAAAATGAAAAGAAAATTGATTTTAAGGGCATATAAACATTGAAATTCTTGTGTTTATATGACTAAAAATCAAAATAGATTCCCAGATCTTATTAAAAACAGGAAAATCATACCTATTTCCTAGATTTATATTCACACTGCAATTATATAGAACGAATAACAAAAAATATATATTATTCTTGCATGAAAAGAAAGAGCAATTTATTTTACATTACTGTAACTGAAAGTATATTTCCCGTACCTTACATATAACCTTTAAGAATGAATGTAATAATTCAGAATCCTAATATTATCTTTAAAGTAAATAGGTGCTGTTATACTCATTTAATAGTATTATTTTGTTTTGTTATTTTACATCCGTGCATAGGCAATACAACAAAAATAATATGAAAAAG
>BMAV01005071.1:0-80041 GCA_019973955.1 Trichonephila inaurata madagascariensis
ACACACACACACACACACACACACACCACACACACACACACACACACACACACACACACACACACACACACACACACACACACACACACACACACACACACACACACACACACACACCTGATTTAATTTCGCTGTGATATCCACCATAAAGTAAAATTTTTGCAACCATTTGTCGTTCTCTAATTCAGGGTGATTAATGACTTTTCATTGAGGAATGTATTTATTTCATTCAAGCACAAAGCAAAACGTTTCAACACCTTACCTTTGGAAAGCCATCGCACTTTATTGTGAAGAAGGTCGGAATACTAAGTTTCCATTTCGTTTAAGAATTCTTTAAACTGACGATGGTAGAGTGCTTTTGACAAGATGCTGTTAACAATCTTGTGATTACCAAATTCATGACCTCAACTATTTTGGCCGGAAATGTTTGGCCACAAAGCGCTTCTTGGTGTATTATGCAGTGAAACGTAAGAATTCCGTAGTTTATTTTGATCTGAAGAATCGTTGCCCCTTTATTTTTTCTTGTCATACTTCTGGCTCCATCAGTTGCTATTGAAACAATTTTATTTAAATCGATCTTCTTGTCTTCAAGGCATTTTCGCATGTCATTCGCTATACCTTCTCCTCTGGTTTGTCCCGAGAGCTGTAGCAATCCTAGAAGTTCTTTTGGAAAAGCGAGTACAAGTGGCTGAGAGATAGAAATGGTGCCTGATCCTCGTTAATTAATTCAGAACAATTTTTAAATGTTTTTTTTATAAAATAAATAATATTTACGTATGGAATTAAAGAGCTGCAACTTCACACCCAAAGAGCCGCATGTGGCTCGCGAGCCGCAGGTTGCCGACCCCTGCACTAGATCAAATTTTCTTTTAAAATTAAAGTCACGATCTTGTTTAATGATGGGAGCCACTATCACACACATAGACCCCCATTTACACCCCCATGGATCCCCAATTAGGGTTTTTGGCGGGCGTGGACCCCTTGCAGATCGTCATAGACCCCTGGGGTCTATATATGAACCACTTGGGAATCACTGGCTTATTATTTTAACACGCTTTTATAAGCTTCACCTGTATGTAACGGAATCTGAATTCGATTTTTACCCATTTTTAAAGGTCAGATGAATTCGAAATTTTGCACACTTGTTAAGGACCGATGTGTGTGTGTGACAATACAATAATTTCATAATTTTGTTCCATGGTTCTGATCAGGATCATCAGGATTAACGATTTCCAGATTTGGCGACTAAAAGGTTAAGTTACAAAGCGAAAATGGCGATGGATAATACAAAAAAGAAAAAGGGTATGTGAAAAGTGGAAAGTGCATAGCAGCAATTTTTTACCGTAATATAAACAATTACCCAGTTTTTGAAAATGGAAATAAAAAGAAGACTCGAGCATGTGAAAAAAAACAACTTATGTTCCAATTGCTAAACTCGGATATAAAGTCAGATGCCAAAGAGATATCTAGTCTGTTTCTTAACTTAGGTTATTGAATTTGTGTTGTTGTTGATAAGTGTGAATAAATAGAAGTTGTTTTGAATATGTCTAATCTGCCTTTGCCCTCCACACTAATGGACGGCTTGGGACGTTCATTACAATATGACATAAAAAGAATTTGCATTTTGAGCAACGTAACATTTTCTAAATGCATACAAACTTTAAAAACTCAACCATTTTAAAAGTGTCGACAATTTCGGCCACCTCTGTATTTTAATGTAAAATCGTAAATTATTCAATCTTTCTCTTTCCGTGTGGTAGCAAGACAGATTTGCATTTAGTAACTTATATAAATGTAACAAAAAAAGAAGGTAAAGATATAAAAAAGATTTTATTTATATATAAATAAATTAAGTCCATAAAATGACATGCATAGAGTCTGAAATACAAAGTGTTGCTTCCTACCCCACTGAACGACAAGAACATCTAGATACAGTCCATGAACCCGTGCGTTTTTAAACATTGAACTGTTGAACAGCTGGCTGTTATGGCAATCATTAACAAGATGTCGGCAGGAGCGGTTTAGGTCACTTACCAATTTAGGACACAAGAAGGGTAAACTTCAAAAGACTCACCATATGCCTATTGAGCTCGGGGTGTGCCACTGCGATACCTAGCGGGGTATGTTATTTCGCCTACGCTTGTCCCGCAAAGCAGCACAGGATCGTTTTCTTTCATATCACTCAAGTACGGGGCCTGTTTCAAGAGGAACTGACATCTTGTTTGACTCGTGTAGCAATTTCTGAAAAATTTAGGAAGCCAGTAAGCGTGAATCTTTATGGCTGTCCTCACGGCCCAAAATCCCAGCAATCTATTCCCGCAGACATTTACGTGCGACGGTACTCACTGAAAAAGATCTTAAAATTGGCACTCAAGCTATTTAAATTTGACTCGTTCGGAACCGTGATTTAAAACCCCAAAAATGGATAATTGTCATGATATTTAGTGCCACTTAGATTAGAATACATGTTTAAAGTTGTTTTTAAGGACATTTTGACAAAAAATTATTTAAATACAATATTTTGGCAAAAAAGTAACGTATAGAATAATTTTTTCCCCAAATGTTCTCCTTTTGTGAAAAATGCTTCTATTATAATAATAATTTGCCTGTCTATAGCTCAGACCTCTCTACAGAGGCTAACTAGAAGTTTTGAAAAATTCACATTATTTTCAGAGTTACCACCAATTTAAATAATTTTGGCGTTTTTTTCTTAAAAATTGTTTCCCCTCTGTTTGTAAAATAATGGATAAACCCACTTCTAAGTTATATATTTCAAAATTCTAGTTAAGCCCATCTCATAAAAGAGGTCTGAGTTTTATACAGGCAAATTATTATATAATAGAAGCATTTTTCACAAAAAGGAGAACATTTAGAAAATAATTATTCTTAAGTTAATTTTGCCCCGAAATATTGTATTTAAATATAATTTTTTTTTCAAAATGTCCTTAAAAACAACTTTATACAATGTATTCTAATCTAAGGGACACTAAATATCATGGCAATTATCCATTTTATGCCTTTTAAAATCACGGTTCGAACGTAGTCCGGATACCTTAAAAGCTGGAAAATATTCGTTTTTGTTCTGTCACCATGCCCCCACCATTTTAGATGTCCGAATAGGCTGCGGCTATCACCGGGAAAATCTAAAAAACTGTATTGGGCCCTCTTTAAAAACGAAATTTCACCCCCAATAGCTCAGAGTTCTGTTCGAAAAACTAAACCCTAGTCGGGTTTTTACAGATCGTTTGTGTTCCCATATTTCTCATCAGGGCACAAAATTGCGAATTTTTACCGACTGGCCCCGTTTTTTTACTTTCGCGTCAAAAGGCTGTCTCATTTCAACGTAAAGAGAGCCTGAACTAAACGTGGAGCAAATTTTAAAACCAAAATGGCACGAATTTTCATATAAATTTGCTGCACTGTATTTCATACTCTCATAATATATAACATTTCTTTAATTTCGAGTGTGCCCAAAATAATTAATTTGATTTTTAACGTGTTAGAGATGGCTCGTATTACACGGAATAGGAAAAAAAATTCATAGCCATTTGCACGAGAAAAATGTGTCCGGCTCTCAGTTCTAATATATCTGCAAGCATATTTTGAATATGGCTTCCTATTTATAACACTAAGCGAAAACAACTTTAAGAGCACGAAACAGAGGCAAATGGTAAAATTTGTGCATAAATTTCCTTGAAAAATGTTTTATATTTTCAGTAATTTTATCTTACTCTGATATATACTTGTATTTCTTCTTTTCATTATCAAATCAGAATCGTAGGATTGATATAATTCATTTAGAAATAATTGCGTGAGTGAGGTGAGTATTAACGTCGCATGTTCAGCCTACACGAGCTTTGGTGAAGCGGACCTCAGCAAGTTTGAACCGCGTTTAAGTGATGAGGACGACCTCGGATCTGGCACCCCCCTCTCCACAACTACCACATCACACCAACGGAAGGGACGTTTGAGCTCTCGACAGACTTAACGTGCATCGCTTCTCCTGCACGGTGGGTCTGTAGTCAGTACTGGAAGGCTCAAATCGTGACGCCGCAGCACGATCCGTGGAAATAATTGCATTAAAACATTGGTGATCAGAATTCAATTCCTGCGTATCATATTAACTGAATATGATATATTACGATATTAGACTGTAGTGTATAGAATATGTCATTTTTCTTGACCATATACATTTCTTTCTACTCTATTAAAGGTTCACTTAACATAACCGCTGTCCATCAATAGTGGTTAGTGACGCTGACTGCTGTGTGCTCCGGGGTTCGAATCCCAGTTTATAAATGTATAGTGCTGCAGCATGGAAATACTCTAAATAGCCCTTCAGCCACGATTACAATGGTTGGTGGAAGGAAGAGGTGGAAACCTCCTGACACCCACAGGATATTGTCCCTCAAGGAGTAGAAATTAGGGTGAAGTCCAACCTATACTCCAGGCTCTGGCATTTTTCTTTTCTTCCCTTTCGGCGGGGCAACAACACAACTTAACACGGCTAAGCACTTGCTTCGTAATTTGAAGGTATGGACATCTTTTACTCTCACTAACGAAGTCGTCATCTGAATCAACATCCTGCACAGAATGCTCCCCATACACATACCACTTTATAATAACACGTTAAGGTATCCGACTACGTTCGGGAACCGTGATTTTAAAAACGCATAAATGGATAATTTTACTTGATCAATTTGAAGAGGTGTCACTTAGATTAGAATACATGTATAAAAATTGTTTTAAGGACATTTTGGCAAAAAAATTTAAATACAATATTTCCGCAAAAATAGACTTTAGAGACGAAATCTTTTTTTCCAGTGTTCTTTTGTAAAAATGCTTCTATTATAAAATATTTTGCCTGTATATAGCTCAGACCACTCTACAGAGGCTCAACTAGAATTTTTTGAGAAAAATTCTAGAAGTATTTGCTCGAGTTATCACCAATTTAAATATATAATTATTGGCGTTTTTTCTTAAAATTGCTCCCCTCCTGTTATGCGAAATATGGATAAACTCACTTCTAGTTATATATTTCCAAATTGTAGTTGAGCCTCTGTACAAAGGGTCTGAGCTATATACAGGCAAAATATTATTATAATAAGAAGCATTTTTTCACAAAAGGATAACATTTTGGAAAAAAAAATTATTCTAAGTTAATTTTGCCGAAATATTCAATGTTTGAATAATTCTTTTGGTAAAAATGTCCTTAAAACCATTTATACGTGTATTCCTAATCTAAGTGACACAAAATATCCATAGAAAACTATCGATTTATGAGCTTTTTTAAAATCACTGTTCCCGAACGTAGTCGGATCCTTAAAAAGGAGTTGGAATAAAATTTAAAGGAGACATCTACTTTCTCCCGACGTCTTTGGAAGATAAATTGAACTACTCGTCGTTTCTATTGTTCATTACTCTAAGAAACAAGTTATGGCAGCAATAGTTAAGGATCTCAGTCTCAAACCCCGTACCCGGCCTTGTCGAGCCCGGAATTGAAACCTAGTGTAACACAGATCCGACGTGGAGAAGGGCTGATGCCATTTAATCTGTGGGGGATCAGAATTTTTCCCTTTGGGGAAAGATGTAGAAGCTAAGAGAGAAAAAAGTTGGGTGCCATCCCCGTCCGAAAGGGTAAAAAATTACGAGGTCCATAACCATTAGAAGCCAGGTTCAGGGGTGATAGAGTGTTTACTAACGTCGCACTATAGAGCAACAAAAAGGTTTTGGCCCTAATATTGAACCTTGATATTAAAGGGGGTGGCGTCAACTTCCACAGCACACAATGGGAAAGGCTTTGAGCCGCGACATATTTAACGCATCAAACCCTATATCGCTGGTCTTGTAACAAAAGGGTTTTTGCTCGCCTTTGGCCACGAATTTCAGTGAATAAGGGTATTACAACGCACTGTTCACAGCAACGGGACGTTTGGTGATGGACCTCGTCATTTTGAACCATGGTCAAAACGAAGATGACACCGATCTGGCACCCCCCCCAACTACCGACCACATCAAGGGGGGGGACGTTTGAGCACTCAACAGATTTAACGTATCGTCCCCCCCACGGTGGGTCTTTAGTGGTACTGGGGTCGAACTCATGCCGCCAGCCATGATCCTATATCTTGACCACTACTACCGCGGCCCAAAAGATGTTTACCCTAACCTCTGGTCCGTGATCCCTCATGTTGCTTGAGGTGTGAGGTGGTTAAAATTAAACGCAAAAGGCTCGTGTGATGAATCCCCCTTTTTTAGATTTTAAATAGATTTGTATCAGAGATTCTATATTTATTAAAGGTTTTTTAAATTTTGATGAATTAATTTTGTTTTTTTTCTAAAAGAGAATAAATCAAATAAAAGGAAAATAAATTGAAAATATATTATACAAATGGACTATTTTTAATTGATTCTTTTCCAATAGGTGGTTCTGATTGTTTTGTGTATGGCCGCTATGGTTTACATGGCTGTCGGCGATGATGATATTATCCATGTGGCCAGAGTTGGAAAACCTCTTTATGTGAAGGAATACACTGATTCTGATGGAAAAATCCGATTTACGCAGTTAGAAGGATGAAGATGGGCTCTGTCTGGCGTACACTAAACATCTGCAACGTCATTCAGGAATGGAAAAAGGAATACAACATAATATTTTCCTAAATAAAAATAATACTGAAAACAAAGTTCATGTGCTAATCAAAATGAAGTATTGTAGTTTTCAATATATGACTTAAGCATTGTAAAAATAAAAATTTACCTTTTCTTTGCTGTACTTTTTATTTTGAGAGGATGAATAGTATTTCTAAATTTCTTTGAACGGTATAATTTAATCCTATTTCATGATAGCATATTGTTACGCGTAGATAGGGCTTCGAGAATTTTATGCAAATCAGTCTCAAGGAGCAAGACAGTTCTTCAGGAGTGTTGGAAAGTTATTGTTGAAAAACAATCCTTGAAATACAATAGCTATATTAACAGATTAATTCTCAGAAGACTTTCACACCTTCTACAGCGTTTAGACACAACTATCAGAATTTAATACACAAGTATGTTATTCACAAGCACTCGCTCGTTCTACTCAACAGCCGAAGTAATATCTAATAGATGGTCGACTCTTCACGGTCAAATCAATACTACTATGCAACCGTCAAAACAAAACTAGCCCAGTTTCGGAGAGCGACTTCCTATTTATAGGCCTCACGTATTTTTCTCGAAAAATCTACTCTCACTATCTTACATTAACTTTTATTTTGTGATCACTGAAGGGAATGTTTTGAAGTTTTTGCTTGTTATAGATAGATAGGAGTTTGATTTAATTTTGTTGTGTAAATATATATGTATGTGTAATATTTCTTTCAATATTTATGGTGAGTGTTAATAATTACTATAATGTCGTGGCGAGTGGATGTTACTAATGTAGCGAACCAAAGGATAGGGCGTGGCCATTGGAAGTGATTACGGAAATATTGATCATATTTTATGGAATTGATGAGGCAGTATTGAAAGTTAATACAACTTATTGCACTTCTTGAGCACAGGCATATTACAAACATAAAGAATGGACGACACAACACAGACAAAGAAACTACAATACTACTCAATACGGCCGGCTACATGATTTCAGACAGAAGAGAAAAGAGGGTGGGATTTCCAGAGTCTCACTAATTACGAGGGTAAGTTGAAAAATAAGTTTCCCCTGTCGACTGTGGTCAGAGTTGTGTATGAAAGTCAAAAAATAGAATGAGACATTAAAGATATGACATACCTTTATTTTTTCATAGGTACCAAGTACATTGAGACATTTGTCATATCGCTTAATAAGCTTCAAAAAGCCCTCCAGGAAAAAATCAGGGCTTTGCAAATGGAAGAAGCATTGAACGGCTATGGGCGAAAGGCGACACACCAGGAACAACGCATGGCGGTTAGCCTGGAACATCTCGTGCGTTACCATGAAGATGGCAATGACTTTCTGTTTCGGATTGTGATGGAGGATGAAACGCGGGTCCACCATTTCATGCCAGAATCGAAGGCCGCATCTATGGAGTGGAAACACCCGTCATCCCCCGTCCGAAAGGCCCCGAAAAAACCCCCTGCAGGAAAAGGGCCCCGTTTTCGGGACGCCCAAGGATTTTTTGTGCTGGATTTTTTGGGAGGTTGGAACCGTCAATGCTACTCCAAGTACACCCTGTCGAAATTAAAAGAGGAAATTTCAAAAGCGGGCCCCTTTTAAATCGGGGTTCTGCTTTTGGGATGACAAAAAACACCACTTGGCGACGGCCCCAAAACCATTTGCAACTCTTTTTGGGGGTGCCTACACCATCCGCCCACAGTCCTGATCTCCCCCCGGCTTCCGTCGTTTCCGGCTTTGAAGAAAAACCGGGGGGAAGGCGTTTTGGAAGCAAACTAAATAAAAACAACCCGTTAACACTTCCTTTGCGCCCGATTTTCCGGGAGGGTTTTTTAAAGCTTATTGCATATGACAAATGTCTCAATGTACTTGGACCTAGGGAAAAAAATAAAGGTATGTCATATCTTTTAATGTCCATTTTTTTTTGACTTTCTCACAACTCACCACATGCAGGGGGAAAAAATTTTTCTTAACCCGTATATGCAGCAGAATCACGGGGTTTTGGAGGATGTAGTTTTTTAAAAATTCCCGAGGGGTGCTAAAAATTACAGTTGTCCAGAAGGGAAAAACCTAGAAAACAAACAAAGTTTAAAGTTTAAATTTCTGGGGAAATTTTTACATAATATATATAAAGATTGCGTCTTTGGTTAAAACCGGGGAAATATATTTCCAACTTCTCTATTTTCTTTCACGTATACAGGGGGGGCAAATACAAGTGGGTACAATTGGGCGTGTGTGACACGCTCATCAGGCTGTTTACTGAGATAACACTTGGTTTGGACATGGGTTTTTTACTTTATTTCCCGAAAAGCCGGTTTCACCTGAATGAATTCACAGAAATAGATTGTAATTGAAAGAGTAACAGGTTCTGGGGAGCGGTGTTCCGAAGTTCCCCCACACCAATTTGAAATCAGAATTTGGGGTTGGGTTTTTTGTTCTCAAGGGCCCATTATTGGCCATTTTCCCTTCATATGGGAGGAGCCAGTGGTTAGAAAAGGGACTCACCAGCCGGGGATCGACCCCGACCCCAAAAATTTCAAGAACACATGGGCCTGTGGGCTTCGTAAAACCCAGGGTAAAGGGGTGCAAGAAATTTTTCCCCTCCCTTGCCCCTGCTTAAATTGTGGAAGTGGAGATAGGTGGTGCCAATCATTGTGGATACGATACTCAACCTTGGGGCCCCCGGGGATTGCCCCCCCCTTTTTGGCCCCCCAAAGGGAGCTCTGGGAAAAATTATTTTTAAAATTTTTTAAAAATTTTGGGGAATTTTTGTCAAAAAAAAATTAATTTTGCTTTTTTTGTGGGGTTTTACGGGGGGTACTTTTTATTTGGAACGGTTACGTTAGGAGAAAACAGTGGTAGCAAATTTTAAAAGGGGGAACTAATTTTTTTAAAAATCTTTCAAACTTGCAAGGAAAAACATTCAAAGAAAAAATTTTATCGTTTCAAGGGATTGGGAGGGTTGACTATTTTGAGTGAAAAACAAACAATGATCAGCTCTTGTTTCATTTGTCAGAATGTGCTGTATTTAAAAATACCAATAAACAGGGTCATTCGTGACATTTTCCCGAAAAAAATCTTGCAAGAGATAAAAGGCTTTTATTTTTTCAACAGCAA
Source organism: Trichonephila inaurata madagascariensis (assembly GCA_019973955.1). NCBI lineage: Eukaryota > Metazoa > Arthropoda > Arachnida > Araneae > Nephilidae > Trichonephila > Trichonephila inaurata. The sequence continues at coordinate 9,743 of BMAV01005071.1, forward strand.
AAATGGCTTTAGTGGTAAAACACGGTAACAAAAATTTATGAAGTTTGTTATATTATTGGTAATCATATGAAACCCTTTTCTGATGCAGAAATTGTGAGAGTGTTTCTAAATGCTTCTAAATTAGTGATAGCGGCAAAAATTAAAAAATATAAAAAATAACAATTAAACAAAGCAAAACAGGAGTTATAATATTTGGATCAATTTTCCACATTTTAAATTTCCAATGCTATTTTGGTCTTAAAGCATTTCTCTTCCCCTCCCCCATTTACTGTCTTGTGGCGGCCCGCGTGAAATAACTAACATATGTATGCGGCCCAGAAGAAAAAAGGTTGAGACCCTTGGTATAGATATCCAACCTGTCTCAGGCTCTGGCAACTTTCATTTCTTCCTTTCGGGTAAGTGAATGAGTGAATATTAACGTCGCACTGTTCAGCTACACGAGGGCTTTTGGCGACAGACCTCGTAATTTTCAACCATGGTCAAGTGAGGAGGAAGACACCTGAGCTGGCTCACCCTCTCCTAACTACCACACCCCACCAACGGGAGGATGTTTCAGCTCTCGACAGACTTAACGTGCATCTCTGCCCTACACGGCGGGTCTATAGTCGTACTGGGTTCGAACTCATGGCATGCCTGCCATGATCCGATACCTTGACCACTGGGCTACCGCAACCCTAAAATGTATCAGAACTTGAATGGATGAATTAAAATTGTTTTATTACGATTAAAAATTTGAAAAAAAATATATATACAACCTTTGACTATTAGGTTTGGTTGAAGAAGTCCTGTAATATTAACGTAGGTGAAAGATTAACACGAAAGTTACTTAACTGTCCTTCGAAATAGTCACTTCCCATAACTATGCACCTCTGAAATTTGCTATATGTGCCCTGGACACTTCGCAAGATATCTTTTGGGATGGAGTTCAAAAGCTTCGTCTCGTTTCGTTGGACGTTAGGAATATCATCAATATCGATGACACGTTTTTCTCATTCCTAAATTCTATGTAAAAATTTGTCGTACGAATTCACGCTTAATCTACAATTCATTAGCTATCTCATGCTTACAGTTAATTGACGATCTTTATTGATTAATCACCTAACTTTCTCAATGTTTTCGTCACTGACGGAGATCACCATTCTTCCCTGGGGGTTGTCAGACACACTTTCCCAGCCTTCTGAAAACGGGGAACACCTTGTACCACTTCATGGACAGTGCTTGATCTTCATCAACACACACATACCAGCGTCACATGAGTTTCTTTTGGTGTCTTTCCAAGCTTAAAACAAAACTTTAAATTGATCTTTTGTTCGTTCACTTTCCTATTCTCAGTTAAGAGCCAACGTACTTAACAAGCACTTTGTAAAACAAAAGTCTCTCTCTTACACAGTACACAAATGAGTCTCATCTGAACAACGGTGAGGGCAGATGGTCAACACCTGCCACTTTGCATGTGCAGTGTTCTATTTCGCCAGTGTTGCTTGATTGGCCGTTTTTACTTCATTCAACGAACTTTATTGTCAGAGGTTGTATATATATATATAGGGACAAAGTGAAGTAATAGTAGGAATTGTGTGTGAATAACTATGTTTTATGAAATCTTAATTCGTTTTCCAATGGTTTAAACCACGTGTTCTCTCCATATAATACCCGACTATTCCACAATACCCTCCATTTAAAATTTCCCTTTAAAATACATTTTTTTTATAACCACGAAGTAAATATTATTATTGAAGTGTAACATCTTTCCTCTCGGTTGCTGGATATTTGTCGGAGAGATTTTGTGAAAAGGGACGGATATGGGTAACAGGAAGTGACGTCAGTGTGAACTTGGCGAGATCTTGTCGATAGAGCCAAGTTGGCATCATATTTGGCGACCAAGTTTGCCACCAATTTGGCTACCAGATTGGCGAGTTCCTATGATTTTGAGTGGTGATTTTGACTTTTACTTCAGTTTGAAAAAGCTGAGCTGCTCATAGCTTTTTTGAATGATGAGCTCAAGCTCGAAATGAACACAAATTGAAATGTTTCGACAACTAACAGTGGTAATGTTACTGACGCTGTTTTTCAATGGTTTCTAAATCCTTTGAAATCACAAGTATTTGTGTCATATTTTAGTTTGTCACCGCTCTTCTTCAAATTGAATAAGAATAATTATTTTTGATAAAAAATTGCATCAATCCTTGTGTTAATTAAGTAAAATTTTTATTAAAGATATAGTTATTCGATAGAAAATTATTTTCAATCATACCCGATTCGTTTTTTTTTCAGGATATAAAATACTATTGCCTATTTACCATGACAACATGTCAGATGTTACACATCATATGCGACTACTGTAAGACTCGTTTCTTTTTTTTTTGACAAATGTAATTCTTTACACACACAATAGGTTATAGTATATATCCATAATGATTTTGGAAATTTTTATTAAAAACTAGTAAAGTTAGTTGTAGAAATGAACATAAATGGTATATTCTATAATACCCGACTCTCATACATATACATATATATTACGGCATTCTTTCACTCTCTTTCTTTTAGAATATATATACTAAATTTCCATAAATCTGTTAACCTTTTATCTACCGCATTATGATTTACAGTAGTTTTTTTCATGCAATATTTTTTTTTGAATCACTGCATTGAAAATTAAAGAATATACGTAAAAAAAATACTCAACTTTGGGAAATTTAATCCATTGGAGCTATTTAATTAATTAAAGATATTAAACTGTAAAATTAATTATATGCACTGTTTGCTTAAAATAATTAGTCAAATCGTTTTCTAAGGTCTTCATTATCAGGAAAAAAAAAAAAGACGCCTTTTACTTTTTCGGAACAAAAATGACAATCTTCGCAATCCGATCAAAATGTCAACTGAAAACGTAATTTCTCCTATAAAACTATTCGCCTTCCCGCTAAAATACTCATCATAAGAAAAGGAGATTTAAAAGAATATTCCTGCTGAGTATCGTCAGAGTATTCGAAAAAAATGGTTTTTCTATGTAATTTGAAAGTGAGTGGTACTTAAAAGTACCGTCGGTAAATAAAGGGTTAAAGCAATATATATATTATATATATATATATATATATATATATATATATATATATATATATTTAAATATATATAATTCAATCACAACACAGGAATCAATATAAAAAAAAAAATTGAAACTAAATGAATCTTATAACATAAAAATCCATTTCCGAATAACAATGGCGAATATAAAAAAGACAAAATTCCAACGTTTTCCAAACAAAATTAAAAAAAATTTTATAAAATAAAATATATAAAATATCCAAGTACAACCTCGGACTTAGGACCGATAAGTGGGTTAACTAGTTTGATGGCGCCAACCTTCCCCTATTGAACTTGGTAAATTTTAATCTTAAAATATCCAATTCTCAAAAATTTAAAATTAAATTTTAAAAAATTAAAATTTAAAAATTAAAAATTTAAAAAGTTAAAAATTTAAAAGTTAAAATTTAAAAGTTAAAAATTTAAAAGTTAAAAATTAAATAGTTAAAAATTAAATAGTTAAAATTAAACCATCAAACTTGAAACATTAAACTATTCGCCATCGCATTCTGAAGATATTATATTAAAATATTAAAATTCTAAAACAAATTTTAAAAAATTCTAAAACAAATAATTGCATAATGAGTAACTCTCAAACACCAAAGATGACGCACTCATCCTTAGGTAGAAAAATGTCTAAAATACTAAAGTTCAAGTTAAAACCAATTATTTTCACAAATGAATAGGTAAATCATTAAAAACTCACCAAAAGCATTCTATCAATAATTAAATTTCACAAACCCCTGAACGATTTTTCCTCATATTTAATACAACAATTACCTCCTATATTTTGCTCACAACACCCATTAATCCCAAAGTCAATCCCAAATGATTCATAATCTCACACCAGAGTTCAATCATTTGGTATTAGATGCAAATCAGATTGCATGCAAAAAGTTGCTTGATTGGTCATAAACGTTTGATTGGATAAATAATTTTAAAGTGTAGTCGTGTAAATATTGGTCTATGTGTATACTATAATGTATTCTGTGTGTGGAATGCACAATTTCTTCACAGCTGGACCACTAACAAGCTGACTTTGTGGACCTAATGTTGTGTGGTGGATTTATGCATTTATGAGTTTAAAAATATTTTAAAGAAATATTTTTGATCTATGTATCTTCTCAAGAAGTTGATGGGATAATCATTCTGTATGCAACAAAATATAAATTTCTGGATGTTCTTGAATTTATCAATATTGTGTGTAGTTAAATTATTATTTCTCATCAAAAAATTTAAAATTATATTTCTAAAAATTGAAATATGTAAGCAGCTATTGAAGTTCGGTATCATCATCTATGTATCTTAATAATATGCAAGATGGTTCATTTCTTCGATTTGATTCATAGTGGTGTAAATACAGGTTAGCGAGACTGTTACTGGCTGGACCACCCTGAGGCAATCCTTTAATTTGTTGTAGAGTTTGTTATCAAAAATAATAAAATTCTCCTGTATTACAAAAAAGAATTAGTGTATTGAACTTTTCAAAACTAATGTAATCATTCAAAACCATATTTTTCATATGCATCTGAAAGTACCTGAATTATATCTTCTATTTTAATGGAATTAAATAAATCTTCGAAATCAAATCCATGCACTGAAAATACCTCTTGTTGCTCAACCTTCTTTATTACATCATGGCTGTTTTTTTAATACAAGTATCTTTAAATTTGTCTATTGTATCTTGTAATATGGTCTGTAAAATTCTTCCCGATTTGGATATATATTTTATTGAACCCATTTGTTACACTGCGGAATTTGACTGGATTTTTAAGAAATTTAGGAGTCAAAAAAATATATGGGGATATTTAATTTTATTGCTAGAAATATTTAATTGTTTACAAAATGCCAATAATCTATTGTTAATTTCTTTCATACTAAATTTACAGACTTCATATGCATTGTTATTTTTTATATGATCATTTATTAATTTACTATAGTAATATTTACACATTATTTCATAATTTCCGGGGCTTTATCAACATAAACTATCACAAAGTGTTTTTGTAAATTTTCTATTGTCTTTTAATTTCTTATAAGAAATATCATTTTTGTTCTAAAATTCAAATTAAATTCATTAAGTCCCTTAGGACATGAAACCCATATTCTTTTAAAGGCCTGAGTAGGTAAATTATATTTAATTGCAAAATTTAGAATAAATTTATTAATATCTTCTGATAGCTGTTTTCTCACATTTAAATTGCTATTTGAAATAGTTAGTCGATAACCAGTGCCTTTGCCCATAATTTCTCTTAATTTCTGATCTTGAACTATTTCTAAGTTGCCTGTTACTATATATATATATATATCCTTTCTATCGCGTATAAGGTAATTCATCTTGTTCATTGTTAAAATTCAGATTAATAAATTTTCAACAATACATTACAGAAATAATTTTATTTCCGTATAAATTATATATTTTTTTGTAAATGAATTTCCATGTTTTCTGTTGCTTTAAGTACTGAGTTCTCATAGAGCAGATGCAATTTTTCAGCTAACTACTTAAAACACGTTAACGATTTGTTAAATACAAATCGTTATGCCAAGTGCCATTGAATTAGGGATACCCAACTAGTAACGAGTTGGGGCTCCTCTGGCCTTGGTAACGGCTGCCACACGACGAGGCATACATGTTTCTGGAAACGTTCCACGGAAATGACTTGCCAAATACTGTCTAAAGATGTCCATAATTCAGTAATGTTTGTTGGTGCTGTGTGATGGCCTTTCACGTCTTGTTCCAAAACATCCCAAAGATGCTCTATAGGATTTAAGATGGTTTTTGTGCCCAAATTTATGACAGAAAAGTCAGAAAACTTCCAACCGGAGTAGCCCCCCGAGACTCTGAGAGGTACAGTTCCCTTTTGGAAAGCCCATTCCCGGGGATGACAGAACAGCATAAACGGAAAAAGGGGATCCCCCCCCCCATCAACCCTACGTAGCGAATCGCTTAAGGGGGGTTTTTACATGCCCCAAAAGATCTAAAACAGTAAAAAACCCCTCAGCCCCTGATTGCCACAAACCTTGTACGTTCCAAACTAGCATGCAGTATCCATGGCTTTAATGGCCTGACGTCACATTCTCGCCCCATCGGCGTAAAGAAGAAAGAGACTCATCACCCATGTTTCCCGTTTCCAGTCCCCTTACACTCCAGTTTCTGGGCCCCCTTTGCCCAGGCAAGACGTCGACCAAAAGGGGCAGTTTGAGCAATGGAACCTCGTGGCGACGGTTCCTGAAACCCATACGGGGAAATGAGCATTGTACGGTCCATTTACTGACTACGATTCCCCCCGGCTTGAACTGGGTGTAATTTGAGCTAATTTTGGCTTCGTGGCTACGTACGATACTCATACCGTCTCTCCCATGCACTTTTAAAGGGCAATTGCCCTTTTTGCAGGTCGATCACTAGATTTGTTTTTTTGTTCAGCATCCATTTTTGGAAACTCTTGACACTGTCTACCTTGAAAATCCAGCTGTATGGGGAAATTTTAAAATTAATCCCCCACCCGCTCCCCTTTGATTTGACCTGCAAAAAGGTCTAAAAAAGGGGAGTTTACCCATACTGGTAATCCCAACAACAATTCGGGACAATCAGTAGCGCTATATTGCTTCCCCGGCCCCAAAATAAACTTGCATACACAATTTGGTGGTCTTTTGCTGCCCCTAATTCGTAGCTTTCAGTTAAAGATAATCAAAAAAAAAAATAAGAAAATGCCCAAAAAAAATTAAACTTAAATATAATCAATTAACTTTAAAAGTAACAAATCAATGATTCTAATTATAAACACTGCAATTTATTTATGAATATTTTAACTATTATTTTAATCATTACATTTAAATTTTTAAAATACAGTTTCAAAACAAAAACAAATGCTTCCTTTTTGCCATTTTCAATTCACAATCAATGATTATTAATTTATTTGAGTTCTGAAAGAAATGAAAAAAAATGAGAGAGAGAGAGAGAAAAAACGCAGAGAAAACAATTTATCATAAGTACTTTTGGACGTCTCCGCTTCTTCTAACATAACCCTAAGTTCTTTGACGGCCACGATTAATGGCAAAAAATTTTCCAACCCAATCCCAAAAAGAGAAACAAAACGAAAATGCAAAAAGGGGTATAATTTAAAAGGATAGAAGGTTTGATGAAAAGACCCGGGAAGCCAGAGATAACAGTGTGGTTTTCCGGGTTAAATGTTGACGTCCTCGCCTGGGGAAAAAGGATACACCCCCTCATTTAAAAAGATTAATAATAAGAAGGATTAAGAAAGCCAGTATTCTCTCCTACAATTAACATAATAGGAATATCTTCAACCTAGGGGAAAGGGAAGGTGACTTATAAAAAAGGGAATATTTTTATAGGAAAGATTAACAGTTAAATTATTATAATTAAGATAAATGATCATTGTGCGAACGACTTGTATATTCAGTTTAATTTGGGGGCTTATTCTCACTTAAAGAAAGTTGTTATTTAAAAAATTTAAATAATTTAAGTTTTTCTTAATAAAAAATTGTGTTAAAAATTTCAAAATTCTCCCCTCATTTAGATAACCCGCACCTCTGCTTAAAGGGGTCACGTAAGACATGGCTATCCAGGATGGCTATGCTCACAATATATGGGTAAAAAAAAGTTTTTTTTTTTATTGATATTATCTTTTAACATAAACACTTGTCTTAATTACACAACATAAAAACAGTGATTGTCATATGAAATAGCGATCGTGATAAGAGGCCCAAAAACAAGGAAAGCTGCGTCATTTTAAAAGCAACCCTTTTGAGATGATTGTGATAAAAAGCTGAACCCTTTCTTTTTAAATCGCGATCAGATTTTATTTTGTAAGGGGAAATTTGAATTTGAAAAAGTGTGCAAATAGTCTGAGAGTAACTAGTTAAGAGTCATTAAAAGTAGTGAAAGAAATAAAAGTTTTTCACGAATATATTATTACAATTTTGGTAAATAGTGTAAATAATTTGTATTTCGTTTTAATACATTTAATTTTCTCTATGTTTATACTTTTTTCATGTTAAAATTTTGTACTACAAGCAATGCCCCCCTTTCGTTTTAATGGCGATTCAATGAGAACTTGGCGAAATCTTGGCGGGAGAGCCGTTGGCATCATTTTTTGGGGACCATGTTAGGGGTTCGGGAACCCTCTGGGTCTTCTAGAAAAGTGGATCTCCCAATGTCCATTCAATGAAAGAGCGGTTTTTTCGGAAGTTTTTTCCCCTATAAAGATTGCCGGGCGCCTGGATTAAACCAGCGAGAGTGGTATTGTTTTGACTAGCGACTAGCTCGGCTGTCGGGGAAAAATCTTTTTTACGCGTATTTTAAACTTGGTGATTGTGTTTGATTGCTGTTGAAGGTGTGAAGACCTTCAGGATTTACTCTGTGAATTTGCTGCTGAATCCTGCATTTAAAAGGGTTGGGTTTTTTGACAAAAAATTTCCCGCATCCCCTTTTTGAAGAACTGTTTATTTTTTTTTGTTGATTTTTTTTGCATAAGATCCTCGAACCCGGGATCTACGTAACAATATTATCGGAGAAAATTTCCCTAACATGGGAATTATTAAATATCCCAATCACCCCCATCCCAATTTCAAATACTTTTTTATAAGTTTATTGGCGTAAATTTAAATTTCCCTAAAGAAAACATAGCTATTTCTTAAAATGTATTAATTATTTCTTGTAAACTTCGGATATTATCCCGATTTCCAACGATAAAAAAAGTATAAAAGAAGGAAAAAAAAAAATTTTCTGAGTTATTTCCATTTCCCGAAGGAAAAAGGTTGAAAAAGTTCTCGGCCAAACGGTAAAAAACTGCACAAATTTTGAGTCAAATTTTTATTTTTTTTCTACATAATCTGCTTTGATTTTTAACACTTTTTGACCCAGTCTTTCCAATTTTTGGAGGAGGGGGAAAAATATTCTTCTATATATATATCCTTCGTAATCTATATTTTCTCAGAAGTTAAGTTGTTAATTATAAATGTAATTAATCTAATTCTGTGGCAAAAAGGCAATAATTCAAATGGCATCTGAGGGCAGTTATCAAAAAAACAATACTTTTAAGCCCCCATTTTTACTTATATATGTAATAATTTATCACTCAAATTTTCTATCGAAGTTTTTAAATTCCCTTTATCTTTACCCCTTTAAAAACACTACGGATAATTAATTTTTTTTAGTTTACCCGCATAACGGGAAAAAAACTATTTAAACCCCAACTTTATCAAAACCCAAAAAACTGCCAAATTTATGCTTTACAAAAAAAAAATAATGCAATATTGCATCATCTGCGTATTCTGACCATTCCCATAAGTTATTGACGGAAATTACACCATTTTAAACACTTCCGTTCTGAGGAAGCTATAACAGCTGAGATTTCTGGAGCGAAAAAAAAATTTTTTTGTATTGTTTATAACCCCCCCGTGATTTAAAAATTTTTTTTGTCTTTGTTTCTTTTTATTAAAATAAATAAATGTGGTTTTTTAAAATACAAAGAAGACTCATCTTACAACAAAAGAAAAAATTACCCAATAAAAAGGGCTTAATTTCGTGAAATTGTTTCATATACTCTGAGGTGACCAAACTATGACTATTTGACACTTCTACGGAGATCAGGTATCTTCCCCTAGTTGCTACTACAGGTGAGATTTAAATATTAACTGGGAAAAAAAGCAGAAATAGTGAAGCGTCAATCCGGGTTGCTACGATGAAATAGAGGGAAAAAAGTGATTTGCCGTTTTGAACGCGGATGATTGTTTGGGGTTCCCAAGCATCGAAACCAGTATCAGCAAATGTTTGCACTTGTTTAAAACCCTGAGCAGTGGTTTTTAAAAAAACACAGAGAGGGATTGAAAACAGAAAAACCCCAGTCTTAACGTCGGGCTTGTGGTCATCACGGGGTACCAAACGCTCAGAAAAAAAAATGCGAGAGTTGATTAATCCAGCAGAAGAACAAACGTACTTCCCTTGCGGGGGAAACTTAAAAGGGGCAACTCGGACGTTTTTTGAACGAACTTCCCAAAAATTTCCCCCCATATATTAAGGAGCCGACGACGCGATCAAAAGCTTCTTTTCTTTTGAACAAAAAATGGACATTTCCCAAATTCCCCAAAAAAAAGAAGGATTGGGCTATAGATGACGGGAAAAAAGGGTTATGAGGTCCTATGAATCAAAAATTTTCAACTACACCTGGCAGATGGGCGGGGGGTGAATATGAAAATAAAAGTTGGCAGTTATAGGGGCTTTTCCGATAGAAGTGAGGAAAATTCTAGTATTAAAAATTTTAAAACCCGGGGTTTTAATTAAAAAGTATCATCAATCTGGTTTTCACATCTAAAATTTTTCCCCCGAGCAACCGTTATATGCATGTTTATATGGTTTTTTTTATTTAAATAAAATACGGGTTTTTACAAAATCATGACAAAAAAATAAATACAATTCAGGTTTAAATAACAAAATATACAATTATATTATTTATGGATAGTATTTGTATTTACTTACATTTCAATTTTTGATTTTAACATTATTTAATTGTTTCATCATTGTCATAATAAATTTCAAAATACTTGAATTTTTGTCCAATTATTTCATTTTGTTTAAAAAGATCAATAGGCTTATTGTAGCAAAGAAAGGGAAGGAAAAGTTTTTCAAATTTATCAAAGTATCGCGTAAAACCCATCGATGGTGTTTTAGATTAGTGGTAGATTTTTATCATCTGAAAAATTTAATTTGAAGAGTCTCCATTTAAAATCATCAGTTCATTATCATTTTTTTTCAAACTTTTCAGTATTTCAGAATTTCGTATAAAATCAAATTTCGAATAAAAATTGTATCTATCTTAGTTTTTCCAGGCGAAATATAAAGGGAACCCATTAATATCATCCCAAATTTGAATCCAACGGGGCAACGCATATTTCGCCTAACAACCAATGCTTCTTGAATTTAGACGTACAGTCAGTCACAAAATCTACAACCCCTTCAAAAAACACACAGACTAGCACGATACTTTTTTTTTCAAAGTAAAACTTTTTTTTTCGAATTATTTGAAAAAAATTTCATATTTTAAAAAGAAAATTATGAACATATTCATAAAAAAATTAAAAAATAAACAAAATATGAAATTAAAAGTCCAAAAGTTTTAATACAGGGAAAGACAAACAATTTTCAAATTTAAAAAGAAAAAATGTAATGTTAATATTTTGGGCCCCACTTTAAGCAAAACGCCTGCATTCGGTTTGGCATTGACATAACAAAAATCTTCGTTTTCTCAGGTGAAAGGGCCCCAGGCATGCCCTGGGCCTCCTGAGCCGCTGGTTATTGCTTGTTCCCGAACTCTTCTACAACTTCATCCCAGGGTGTTCGAGGGGATTAATTTCCTCGACTGTGGCGGTGTCGGTTGCTTGGGGGCGGTAGAGCAATCATTCTTTAACTCTTAGTTTTTTACTTCGGATCGTTGTCTTGTTGAAAGACAAATTTGCCCGTCCCAATTTTTTGGACCGAGGGGTGTGTTGTTTGCAGAATCTTTGATCCAAATTTATTCATCTTATCAATAACCCAAAATTTCCCACCCAGTTGCCGCCATTGCGCCCCCCCAAACCCTTACGCTACCCCCCCCGCCGTGTTTCCTTTTTTAGTCAAATTCCGGGGCCCCTATTGCGTTTTTCTCCCGACTTTTCGGGGCCATCACTTCCCAAAAACGTTGAATTTGCCTCATCGGGAATACAACTGTTTTTCCAAAAGTCAAAACCCTTTTCAACGTGTGCGAAAAAATCGTCTTTTGTTGGTTCAAGATGAAATGTGAACGGTTTCTTTCTGGAAACTCTCCATTGTAACCGCCTGATCAAAAAATTCTCGAAAAAGTTTCTTTGGGGCTTTTTTTCCCCTTGCTTTTCAATTTGATCCCAATTTTGGAGCACTAAATTTTGGGTTTTTTTCTTTTTACATTTTTACTATGGTTTCAAAAAAATTAAAGCTTGTGGGAAAAACATCGAGATTTTTTTGAGAATTTTTACGCATAACGTAATTTTATGATTGTTTGCACAGTTTACAGGTTTTTTAAATTTGGTTTTTAATAAGATTTATTTTCACCCTTTTAACTTTACGACGATTTCAAAATTCTAAAGATGTTTCCTTTCCCCCTTTTTTGTTAAGTTCAAGTTAAAAGTTTCCGAAAAGAAGATTAGAATATGCAATACGGTCATTCTAAGGTGATCTTCGAAAAAAATTTTATGCAAAAAATTTTTATTATCAGCCAATTGGTGTATAGACTTTTGACGTGAAACCCCTTTTCACATTTCACAAAATTTCCCCCGTAATTTTTTTTCTGAACTTTTTTTTTGTGAAAACATATTTTTTCCTGAAAAGGAAAGATCGATATAATTTTTCATATTGAAACTTAATCGGTTTTAGAGATAACCCCATTTTGATAGGTGTATGTAATTTTGTGACTATATCCATACATGAAGAATGAAGTGTGACGATCTTGAGTATTTTGATAAAAGCCGCCTGCTTCTGAACTTCGGATTTTAAACTTAACAAAGTTGAAATTGGGAAAATCAAGTGGTTTTCGTTTTTATAGAATTTACCAAAAAACAGAACATTTGAATTTTTTTGATAGCATCATTTTTGGTCAGTGCATGCGCATGCAAACTTTGACAATTTAAAAGAAAATGAATTTGAAAAAATTTTGGTGACCGTTTTTTTTAGTGATTGTTTTAAACCTTTTCTTTAACGTTAGATCCTCTCGATGACTTGGATCTTTTTTTGTACTGTTTCTGAAACTTTAGAGGTGTTCCCCGTTCTACCAATCCAAAATCTCTAGCTGCTCAATATTTTCTTGAGTAACCAAAAATAAACCCTTTTGAATCCTGGTTACTCTTGTTGCTGATACTAATTCTGGGATGTTTGCGATCATATTCGTAGACAATAGCATATAAGTACCTTTTGTAATTTGAAAATAGTCATCAAACGAAATAAGTGGGAAAAAATTTTTTCGCTATTATGGTTTTTTTGTTATTGAGTGGTATGGGTGATTTTTGTTTTGGGGGTGTCTGGGGGGATTGGTAAACATCATCGTCAAGATTAAGACGGACACTAAGATTCCTGATTTTGTAGTCGTTTTGTTCACGTAGTTTTAAAAATTTTATCAAAATTTTATATATCAGATTTTTTCTCTCTACGTAACACATTTTTCCCAAAAGGGGCATTTGATAATCTGCGCAAAAACTATTTGTTTGTTATCAAAAGGGGGTTTAGAACTAAAATTAATTCGTAAGGCAATCCACCAGTGTTTTTTTTTTTATATATATATATCAGCTTTATACAACTTCTTCAACAAAATTTTCTTGGATTATGACCCTACGAAAAACATCAGATGCCAAAGATATTGTTTTTTTTTTTTCACTGTTTAAAATAGAATGGTTGTATATTTAAGGGCGTTTGAAATATAATTCCTTGGGACATACTGATTGAGTTTTTTTTGTGATAAATCTTTATTCTATTACATGAATTTCTTTCCGTTAAAATATTTCCATTTCCCAAACAAAAATAGCATTATTGTATTATTTTAATATCGAAATATAAATGCAAAAATTTTTAAATTTTTCACATAATTTTTCTTCTAAAATTAAAAGTTATATTTTTAAAAGTTACTTTAAAAGTTATATGTTTCTATTTTGCAAAACTGTGGTGGTGTTTTAAGTAATTTTCTTTTAAAAAATCGGGAAAATATTAAATATGAAAAAATTTTCATAATAATTTTTTTAATTCGCTACAAAATTTCTTAAGTGGCGAATTACGGCCTTTGCCAAAAACTTTGTTGCCAACGTAAAAAATTTCAATCACTCACTCGGTAAGTTGGTTTGATACACCCCCCATCTGTGTGGAGAAAGACCATTTACACGTAAAGTCATGAGCATGTGATTTTCTGTGTAATTTGTAATTTTTTTATAAAAAATTTTAATTTAAATTTTATATTTAAGGAATTTCCCTTTTTTGCCGATATAATTTGTTTTTGTTAATTTTATTTTTAATTTCATTTCCCTTGAAAATTTTACCGAAAAAAATAATTTGAAATTTAATTTCCCATGCTTCGTGCTTTCACCAAAAATGAATTTGAACCCTTCCGAAGAGTTAAATAAGGCCCGGAGAATTTCCCCAAATGAAACGGTTTAATCCCCCTTAGGACAACACATAGCGCATATATGCAGTTTCCTGGAAGCCCACAAAACTTGCCAAATATGTCAGGCCTACACAAATTTCTTTGGTCTTTGGGGTCCCTTTTAAAATTCAAGAGCTTTAGGGTTTAAGTTTCCCAAAAATAAAAAATAAGAAATGCCAAAAAATTCCCCCCAGACTTAAGTATAAATCCTTTAAACCTTAAAAGAAACAAAACAAGATCTCAATTATAAACACTGCAATTTAATTTAAATGAAAAATTTAACATCAGAAAAACACCCAACAGTTAACTTGTTTAATACATTTTCAAACAAAACCAAAGCTTCCTATTTTTGCCTATGCAATTTTCAAATTCACAATCAAGGGTTTATTTAATTTTATTTTGGTTCTTAAAGGGAAGAAAAATGAGAGAGGGAGAGAGAAAGGAAGAAACAATTTTCCTGAAGTCCCTAGTGACGTTTCGGTCTTTCCTTCTAACATAATTAAGTTTTTGACGGCAAATTTTTGGGCCCTTTTCCAACCCATCCCAAAGAGGCCAATTGAAAATGGGATATATTTTTAAAGGGAAAAAGGGGTTTTTTTTGAAAGACCGGTACCTTGGTAACTGTGGATTGTTCGGAAAATTTAGCGCCCTGGGGTTTGGAAGAAGGATACCCTCATAAAAGATTTACAAGAAAGGTTAAAAAGGGCCAGTTTCCCCTCTCCTACAATTTAACAATAATAGGAATATCTTCCAACCAGGAAAAAGTGACTCTAAAATTTAATTTTTGCTGGAATTAGTTAGCCGGGTTAAATTTATTAAAAATTTAAAATAAGTGAAAAAATTTCAATACTTGATAATTAACTTTAGTCTTAATTCTCATTTAAAAGAAATTTTATTTAAAAAATTAAAGTTAATTTAATTTAAATTTTTTTAATAAAAAGTTTGAAACAAACAAAATTTCCTTTTTCCTTTTTAATTTAAATCTGATTATTAAATTTTTGTTGGGAAAAAAGGTAAGAAAGGGAAACGCAGGAGCAATTTCTGTACTTTATATGATGGAAAAAAAACAGTTTTTTTTTTTTTTATATTATCTTTTAACATAAACACCTGTCTTACTTGCATAACGTAAAAGCAGTGATTGTCATTTGAAACAGAGATCGTGATAAGAGGCGCAAACAATGGAAAGCTGCGTCACTGTTTAAAAGCAACGCCTGTGATAAGAAGTGATAGTGATAAGAAACTGAACCCTTTCTTATTAAATCACGATCGGGTTTTATTTTAAAAAAAAGGGGCAAATTTGAATTATGTAAAATGTGTAATAGTTGGGGAGTAACAAGTTAAGAGTCATTAAAATTAGTGAAAGAATATAATAGTTTTCACGAATATATTTTACAATTTTGTTAAATAGTGTAAATAATTTGTATTTCATGTTTAATCATTTATATTACTCTATGTTTATACTTATTTCATGTTAAAATTTCTACTCACAAGCAATGCCCTTACGTTATAAGGCGATTCAATGAGAACTTGGCAAAATTTCCTGGCGGTAGAGCCAGTTGGCATCATTTTGGCGACCATGTTGCGAGTTCGGAACCCTCTGGAATCTTCTAGAAGTAGTGGGATCTCTCCACTAGTGTCACATTCAATGACACGAGCGGTTATATTGCTGGAAGTTTCTGTCGGCCTATAAATAAAGATGCTCGCCGGTCCCGGAGCCTGGATTAAACCAGGAGGAGTAGGTATTGTTTTGACTAGCGACTAGCTCGGCTGTGCTTGGAATATCTTTACATACGCGTATTTTAAACATTGTGTGTTTGATTGCTGTTAAAGGGTTGTGAAGACCTTCAGAGATTTACTCTGTGAATTTTGCTGCTGAATCCTGCATTAAAAGGATTGTTTTTTTGACAATAAATTCGCATCGCTTTTGAAGAACTGTTTATTTTTTTTGTGATTGTTTTGCATAAAATCCTCGAATCCGGATCAGAACAATATTATCGGAGAAAATTTCCCTAACATGGGAATTATTAAATATCCCAATCATCCCATCCCAATTTCAAAAATTTTTATAAGTTTATTGGCGTGAATTAATTCTAAAGAGAAACATAGCTATTTCTTAACAATGTATTAATTATTTCTTGTAAACTTCGGATCCATTATGCTGATTTCCAACGATAAAAAAAGTATGAAAAAGAAGGAAAGAAAAATTTCTGGTTATTTCCATTTTTACGAAGGTAAGATTGAAAATTTTCCGGCCAAACGGTGAAAAACTGCACACAATTTTGAGTCAAAATTTTTTATTTTTTCCATAACCCTTTACAACAATTTGACCCAGTCTTTCCCCAATATTTTTTGGGAGGATGGGAAAATATTCTTCTATATTTTTCTAACTTCGTAATCTATATATCTCAGAAGCTAAGCTGACAATTATAAATGTAATTAATCTAATTCTGAAATATATGAAATAATTCAAATGGCATCTGAGGGCAGCTTATCAATAAAACAATATTTTTAAGTCCCAGTTTACTTATATATGTAATAATTCATCACTCAAATTTTCTATC
Source organism: Trichonephila inaurata madagascariensis (assembly GCA_019973955.1). NCBI lineage: Eukaryota > Metazoa > Arthropoda > Arachnida > Araneae > Nephilidae > Trichonephila > Trichonephila inaurata. The sequence goes on from BMAV01005071.1 coordinate 26,544, forward strand.
GAAGTTTTTAAATTCATAATGATCTTGAGCCCTTTAAGACACTACGCAAAATTTAAATTTTTCAGTTTACCCGCATAACGAAAAATAAACTATTAACCACCAACTTTATAAAACCAAAAACTGCCAAATTTATGTTTTTTACAAACAAAATAATGCAATATTGCATCACCCTGTATTCTGACCATTCCCATAAGTTTTGACGGAAATTACACCATTTTAAACCTTCCGTTCTGAGGAAGCTATTAACAGCGAGATTTCTGGAGCAAAAAAAAAACGTTTTAGTGTATTGTCTATAACCCACGTGATTAATTTTTTTTCGTCTCGTTACTTTGTTTTAAAATTAAATGTGCCTAAAATACAAAGAAGACTCACCCTTAAACAAAAGAAGTTACCCAAAAAAAGGTCTTAGTTACGTGAAATTGTTTCATATACTCTGAGTGACAAACTATGACTATTTGACACTTCTACGGAGATCAGGTATTTCCCGTAGTTGCTACTACAGGTGAGATAACTATTAACGGGAAAAAATGCAGAAAAAAGTGAAGCGTCAATGGCACTGGGGTTGCTTACGATGAAATAGGGGGAAAACGTGTTTTAGCTGTTTTGAACGCGAGATGATTGTTGGCTTTCCCGAAGCATGGGAAACCAGTATCAGCAAAAGGGTTTGCACTTGTTTAGTGTTCGTGAGCAGCGGTTGTTAATGTTACAGAAGTGGTTTCCCAAAAAACAGAAACCCGAGTCTTAACGTCGGGCTTGTGGTCATCACAGGCTACCAAACGCTCAGAAAGAAATGCGAGAGTTGATTAACCCAAACAGAAAAACAAACGTATTTCATTGCGGGGAATCTTAAGGAGCAAAGCGGACGTATTTGAACGAACTTCCCATATCCCACCATATAGGTTTTGGTAGCCGACGACGCGATCAAAAGCTTTCGTTACTTTGAACAAGAATGGACTTTTCCCTAGTTCGCAAAAAAAAGGATTGGGCTATAGATGAGGGGAAAAGGATTATGAGGTCCTATGAATCGTTTTCAACTACACCTGGCAGAGGGCCCGGGTGGAATAGGGAAAAAAAGTTGGCAGTTATAGGAGACTGCCGATAGAAGTGAGAACTTCTAGTATTAAAATTTAAAATTTCATAGTTTTTTAATTAAAAATTTTCATCAATCTGGTTTTCAATCTACGACACTCCGAGCAACCTTATATGCATGTTTATTGGTTTTATTATTTAAATATATTACGGCTGTAAAAATCATGACAAAATATAAATCAATTCAATTGAAATAACAATTAATATACAATTATATTATTTATGGATAGTATTTGTATTTTACTTAAATTTCAATTTTATTTTATTTTTTAAAATTTAAATTTTTGCATCATTGTCATATAATTTCAACAATACTTAGACTTTTGTACTTTCAATTATTTCTTTTTTTTCTAAAAGATACAATAGGCTTATTGTAGCTAAAGTAAGGAAGGAAAATGTTTTATTCAAATTTATCATGGGAAAACCGCATCGATGGTCGTTTTATGATTAGTGGTAGATTTTATCATCTGCAAAGTAATATGAAGAGTCTCCCTTAAAATCATCGGGTTTATTATCATATTTTTCCCAAATCTTTTTCAGTATTTCAGAATCTTCTTTGTATAAAATCAATTTTTCGAATTATTTTTATCTATCTCATAGATTTTCCGGCGAAATATAAACGGCAACCCTTAATATGCATCGCCTAATTTCGAATCCAACGAGCAACGCATATTTGCCTATACAACCATTCTAGTAATTTATGTACGTTAAACCAATATATAATTAACGATCTGAGTATTTTTTAAATACTAAATTTTTTCTGAATTCTTTAAAATTTTTAACCAAAAAGTTGAAATTCAAAAAATTTCTTTTTATAAAATTTAACAAAAAGAAATTTATTTTACAAAGCACATGGCAGTCACAATCAAAATTTGAAAAATTTAATGAAAATATTTGTAACCTTTTTTGGGAAAAATCTGAAAGTTTTGGATTTTTAAATTATTTTTGTTTCCTAAAATTTGAGATTCTTTTGGCTTTCTAAATTTTCTGTTTCTGCATTTTAAGTCTTTCTACCCAAACAAAAATTTTAGCGTGTAAAATTTTTTGAGTTCAAAACTAATCGTTCTTTGGGGCGGGAGATCTTCTTAACTCTTAGTTTTTTTCGATCGTTGTTTTTGAAACAAATCTCCGTAATTTTTAAACCCTTGAAAGGTGGGAAATTTTAAATTCCAAAAATTTTTTTTGTATTGAATTGAATGTTGGCTGGGGGGATTGGCACATTCGTCCAAGTTACAGTTTAATAAATTCTCGGGTTCTCTCTTTGTTTTTTTAAATTTCCATTCTTCAAAAGTTTAATTTTCTCTCCTTTTAGTAAACAACCTTTTTCCCAAAGTCAAAATTTATAACCCGGGCGCAAATTTTAAGTTTTTGTTTTCAACAGTGAAATTTAAATTTTCGGAACTTTCCCCTGTGTTTATTAAAATATTAAACAGTCTCATTTTTGCAAATTCTTTCAAAAATTTTTTGTCAGCAATTTAAACAAAAATGATAAAAATTTTTTTTTTTTACTGTTTAAATGAATGTTTTACCATTTACCCTCGTTTGTAAAACCTTCCAGACATACTATTTAGGTTTTGTAAAATTTTTTTCATTACTGAATTTTTCTTTAATAATTTTATTTTCAAAATACATTTTGATTAATTTAATTCAAAATTTTCTTTTTTCTCAAAAATTTTTATTTAAATTAAAGTTAATTAAATAAGTTATTTAAAAAGTATATGTTTTATTTGCAAAAAATTTTAAAAAATTTTTTAAAATTTTGAGAAACTTTTAGGAAATTTTTCAAATTTATTTTAAATTTTTCAAATTATTTCTGTAACTGCAATTAAGTTTTCCTAAATGAAAACGTACTTTAAAAAAAACTTAATCTTTTGGTAACCCTTTTTTTATAATTGAATTTTGTGGGGAAACCTACAGAAGTAATGAAGTGGTGAACGAATTTGAAAATTTTCCCCTTCAAGGTTTTAAACCCTAAACAAGTTTAAATTTAAATAAAAGGTCCCCATGAAATTTCACAAACAAAATGTGAATTTTATAAATTGAAACTTTTTTGCTTTTCATGGGTCCGTTGCATAAAAATGAAAAAGAATTTAAAAAGTTTGGGACCTTTATTTTTATATATTTTAAAAAAAGTGCCTCCGAGATTGTATTTTTAAAGGTATCCCTTTAAACATTTAATGTCCCGACCCCCAAACTTACCTTTCTAATTTTCTGAAACAAAAATAAACAATCCGGTTTTGTTAAAAGAACTCTGCCATACTAATCGGGGTTTTGAAATTGGAAAGCAAAAGCATCTATATGATAAATCTCTTAATTTTAAAATATTTAGAGTTATGGGAAAAAAAATAGTTTGGTAATTTTGGTTTAATTTTTTTTGAGGGTTTGGATATTTTTTATTTAAGAAAGTTGTAGCCTTATCAAAAATTTAAAACCCAAAAACCTGATTTTTATCCTTTTTTTTCACTAATTTTAAATTTACATTTTTTATTTTGACAATGATTCCCTCTTCTTAAATTTTTTTTGCCATTTATAATTTTTCATTGAAATTCATTTTTTTTCTGAAAATTTCAGAAAATAAATTAACAATTGAAGCAAAAAAGAAATTATACGGGAAAAAATGCTCCCCCACCAACAATTTTCCGTAGCATATGTCCTCTCGAACCAGTCCAATCCTTTTTCTTTGTTATTATCCTGTTTACACATTTGACCATTTTGGGGCGCAGCCGAAATTTTCCCTAGGACAATCTGTTTGGGGGCCTTTATGGAAAAACCCCATAAGTTTTTTTGTTAAAATTTTCCTTTCAATTAAAATTGCATGTATTTTAATGTGGAATTGTCAAATTTTTTCAATTTTTACTTCATTAAAAATAATTTTCCCCTTCTTAAAATTATAGGCAAATTTTGACCCTTTGGGTTTTGGGAATTTACTTAAAAAATCAAATTTATTTTAAAAAGAAAATATAAAATAAAATTAAATTGGTTTCATTCCTAGTTTGGGGAAATTTTGGTTGATTTAAGTTTGGTTTGTTTCTAACGGAAACTACTAATTTAAAATGAATAAATGCAATTAATTTTATAATCATTTGTAAAAGACCAAAAACGGGAAAGTCAATAGCAAATTTAACGATGAAATCCCCTTCAAAGTTTCCAACGGCTAAAAAAAGAATTGCAACCAGTGGTTTTATTTTTGTTCTGTATTCAACCTTCAACGTTGGGGAATATTCAACATAAAATTTGGGGAAATTTTTTTTTACAAGGGTCCCTTTTTAAAATGAACTTTAAAAGAAAATAAAATTTTAAATTTTCTATAAATTTTCCTTTTATTATTATTTTTTTAAGTCCCTTTCCTTAAAGGGTTTTTTAAAAAAAAACTCCCATATTCCGTACCCTTTTCGTTTTAGTACGGGTTTTTCATTCCTACTAATTGGGGTTTCAAACAAAGACTCAAAAATCATATGATAGTGGGAAAACAATTTTAAATTTTCATCAAATTTTTAAACAATTAAAACAATGGGTGTTTAAACAAATTTAATCCCCAAAAAAAATTTTTATTTTTTAAATAATGCATTTAAAAGTATAGGTTTTTTTAAGAAATTTTTTTAAAAATATTTTAACAATTTTTCACAAAATAACCTTAATTTCCATTTTAAGACATTCTCCCTTTATCAAAAATGCTTTTATAATAATATTTTGCCCATATATATCTCAGACATCTATGTAGCCGTTGTAGCCTAGTGGTCAAGGTAATGGACTCGCGGCTGGCGTATCATGAGTTCAAGCCAAGTATTACTGAAGACCTGCCGTGTAGGAGAGTGATGCACATTAAATCTGTCGAGAGCTCAAACGTCCTCCCGTTGGTGTGGTAGTTAGGAAAGTGGTTCCATCTAAGGTGTCGTCCTCGTCACTTAACCATGGTTCAAAATTACGACATCCGTCGCCAAAATCCCTCGTGCAACTCAACAGTGCGTTGTTAATATTCACTCAATCGGACCTCTATACAGAGCCTGAACTAGGATTTGTGAGTGAGTGAATATTAACGTCACTTTGTTTAGCTATACGAGGACTTTTGGCGATGGACCACGTTATTTTTAACCATGGTCAAGTGATGCAGACGACACCTGAGCTGGCACCCCTCTCTCCTACCATACCACACCCACGGGAGGACGTTTGATCTCTCGATAGATTTAACGTGCATCGTTCCCTTACACAGCGGGTCTTTAGCGGTACTGGGCTCGAACTCGTAACAAGCCAGCCACGATCCAATTCCTTGACCACTTAGCTATCGCAGCCACAATACATGATAAGAAAAACATTTGCTGTATAAAAACATTGGGTAAGAATATTATTTTAAATTTTATGAGATACCTTTATTTTACTTTGAATTATTTTTTAAAGCAATGATTGCTGTGATGACACTTTTTGATATTGCACTGCTTATTATTTTTCGAAACAAGCATACATTTTACTATTAAACATTTTTTTTACACGAGCACTACTTTTTAAATCCTTGTCCAGTACCTCAACTTTGAACTGTTGCGACAGATAGAAGCGTTGTAACAATATTTGGAACTTCTTCAATGGAAATTAATTCTCGCTGACATATACTGAACTGATATCTAGAGTACAATTGTTTTATTCGGCCATCTCTAGTTCCTAATCGGAAAATCCTTCTCAAAGCAGCTAGAATCTGTTCGAATTCTCGAGTGCCGTATTTCATACTTTAACGATCAAGTAATCGTTTTTCTATAGAATACCTAGTTATATCGTAGAGAGAATTCAACAATTTTATATACTCTCACTGACTAGTTATTTCATGAAATACCCAGTTATTCTATAGAATATTGGATTTCACAACTGTAACATATACATGGAGAAGTTTTCAAAATGCATATACGTAATTCATATTACTCGTAGTAAACCAAAGCTCTCATCTTCCTGAGATGAATTTGTTCAAGATCTCTTTTGTCACATTTGAAGAGAGGTACAATTTCAATTGATTTATTTTTGGCACCATAAAGTATGAGATAAGTTATTGCGACGAAGGTCGGTTGGTCAGTTGATTTTAAATGTCAAGATAATCAGGGATATGCATGATCAAAGCTCTTTTTGAAATTTCATACTGCTTTCGGAATTGGTATCTAATTTAAGAAAATGCTTTCCGAATTTGTTGGAGAGCCGTATTCCTGCATATCTTTTACTCACTCTCAATTCGGTTCTTGTCTTCATAATCTCTCAAATTTTATTGATAATGTCACTGTCATTGAAAGTTTCGTCTTCAGTCAATCGCGGGCTGTTGCCCCGTTGAAAGAAAGCAACTGAACGTGTATTGTGGGGAGCTGTTTATAATAAATGAATACAGCGTCTTAAAGGGTACGCAGCACAGCCGAAACCGGCTCTTGCGCCAATAAACACTAAAATCACTCACTCAGTCTTGAAGTGCATATAAGTACATTGCAGTGGTGTAACGTACACCACCGCAACCCCCGCCTCACGGGGGTGGGGCAGGACTGTAATGGTCCCAAGGCCTGACTAATGCCTAATATGTATTTACCAATTTATAAAATATGAAAAGCAAAAATTGACTTTGCAAGAGGGCCTTAACATTCTGCATTACACCACTTGTACATTGACGGAAAACATTACAGATGCGCCCAAGACGTTGAAACTCGTATACCGCATTAAAAAATCCCACAAAAATTAAATCGCATAAAAAAGGGCCGCACAAAAACAGGTTCTACCGTACATTGAACAGGCTTAGACAGCCTAGAGGTTAGGGTCACAAACACCTTGCATATTTAAAGAAAAAGTTAAATTTTAAAACTTACCTTCCGAACAAGAGACTTTTGGATCTGGACAGTCATAGGCATGCCCAAGGCAAGGAAGAACAGCCAATAACAGGAAGTATTTCTGCACATTATGGAGGGAAGCAATTAAATTTTTTTTATCAACGTTATACACATTTTAAATACATGAAATTCTGAGATTTAAGCTGTTTAAGAGAAACATTTATTCAAAAATGGCTTTAACCGAACGTAATATCGCACAAGAAAAAAATGAAGTAAAACAAAATGATTTAATTGAAGAGATCCAGGTGAAAAATTTTCTTAAAATGTTGGTACAAATTTCATAGAAACAAAATTAAATGATACATAAAAACAAATGTTAGTAAGTAAGGTACTAATTCTATATTTAAAAAAAATGGAATTTTAAGTATTTTTAAATGAAATTTTTAATTTTTAAATGAAATTTTTAAATATTTTTAAATGAAATTTTTAAATATTTTTAAATGAAATTTTTAAATATTGGATGCGATTAGTTCTCCGATTTTAAAAAAGCTTATGCCAGCATTGATAGGGAGAAGCTATTTGAATCAATGTTGGAGTTCGGAATACCCAAGAAATGAGATAATCTGTGATGAAGATAATCCTTAAAAAAGTGAAATGGAAAATTAACCCGCTGATCGGAGCATCCGTCTCTCAGACGGGGATGATTTACTTTGATGCCTGTAGATAACGTTGTGGCATGATTTTTAGAGTGGGCTGCCTTGACATCTTCAGTTGGACTCAACCCAGTGAGAGAATCACGTAGTGGCGATTTTTTTCAGCTAACGATATGTTGATTTTTCTTATCTATCACTGTCTATCAGACAGATATTCCTATAGTCTTTTTCCTTTTTGGTATTATTTTTAATTATTTTTACATGAATATAAATAATTTGTAATCAGTTTTTATATAAAAATACTAGTCACAATTCTTGTTATAAAAATAGATTAATATAGTGGGCCTCATAAGAAACGACTTAAATATTAAAAAAATTCTCTTCAATTTCATGAGCGATAATGACATTTAAAACAGTCCTTAAGATAATAAAACTCAAAAATTAAAAAGTGTGTGTGTACTTATGTACGCACGTAAGTTATACATCTTTGGCGAAACAAGATTAAAATCTTTCTAAAAGTCTTGAGCAGGGCAAACTGGGCCAAGAACGAAAGGCAGTCACGAGCAGAGTTGAACGATACTAACTTTAAGTCAATCGGGCCAGCCAAACCCTAGATAATCACGATTTAAATAAATTTAAACACCCCCGCACAGGGACAATAGGACCAATAACATGGAGGTTTTTGGCAGACTGTATCTGGAGATGAGATGAACCGAATGTGACACCTGAAACCTCATACTGAATGTCTTGGCAGGAAGAATCGTTCTTGAGAAAATTAAGACATCCGTCTCTAAAGAGTTATGGTTATTTTAAAATAAATTAAAACATTTCAAACAATTAAATAAAATAGAAACAGGGCACCTAGCAACTCGAAATTCGGCCTGGTTGGGAGGAAACACAAGAGGGATCCATTCGAACTGATCCGAAGTCTGTAGTTGCAAATGGGGCGGTGCTAGCTCGGGAAAGGAAAACGAAATTAACTCCCCCGAGGGAAGGAAACAACTGTGACGTAAATGATCACGTACATCCCAACGATACACAGAGTAGTAGATGATCCCAAAGTTTCACCCTTCTATCTCTGTAATATCGTGACGTCATCAAAAGATTGAACCCCATTGGAATGACATGGGGATTCTAATTTTAGTGAATAACTCTCCCCCTAGGCCCACTCTCTACACACTAATTATAACAGACGAAATAGGTCAACAAGGAGAACCTATGGTCCGAGTTTCATTAAAGAAGCTCAAAAATCCTCGTTGCTATGCGGGATTTAAAAAAATTTAAAACTTCAAAAATAATTTAAAAATGTTAAAAAAGGATTAATAAATGGGGCTATGGTCCTGAAAAAATATATCTAGGATGCTCATAGGGAGAAAAATCGAATCCAGTCGGTGCGGTCGACCAAGGTGGCATAGGATTCGAGTTATTACTGGGGAAGCCCTGTAGGGGAGGGCACCGGAGGGGACTAATCCCACGTAAAGCTTGCATTAACACGAAAATATAGCGGACCTCCAAAAATCAAGTCCCAGGCTCAATTCCTTGGGAGGGTGAAATTTTTTCCAGTCCCCATAGGATTAACATGGGAGCATGATATTTTAGTGCTTAAGCCCTCCCCATGCCTACACAATTACTGGATGGGTCTCGACGAGTGGAACAGTTGGTTCAAATCTCAAGTCTGAGACTCGAACAGGTGCCAAGATATTGTGAATTTAAACAAATTTAAAAAATTTAAAACAATTAAAACTCATGGAAGAAATAGCCCTATGAGCATGAAATTATAACTGAAGAGTAGATACAGAGGGATCGAATGAGCCAGGTCCGAATGGACTGTCAGGCTCAGGTCCCGAGATATTGGCCAAAAGCTGAAAAGGGGCGTATGCTTCCCAACAGAAATGGTTTATAACAATAGTTATTATACGATCCTCCAAATATCAGTCTCCTAGCACCAAAAAAAATATTAGACAATGGTGTGTGTCACATCCGTGATGGTTTTGCGTCACATCCATGACGGTGTGCACGCGCATCGTAAAAACTTACCCTCATCCTTTTTCCCAAACGCGCGATAAGTATAACTTCAAAAATTTGTGTGTGTGTACCAATCTTTTCAGGATGTTTCCAAGAACGGAAAAAAATGATGTTCCGGTCGGAGGGTTAAGTTGAGGGCAGAACTTTCAGATGTTTTCTATACTGGAAAAAGATTAAAACAAGAAGATTCTTTTTCCTGACAGTTATTTAACCTTATCCTTGAAAAAGCAATAAGAGACTCTGGTATACCAAGAACAAAAACTATTTTTACAAAGTCTGTACAACTGTTAGCATATGCAGACGATATAGACATACTGGAAAGAACAAGAGCAGCGATTGTTGAAGAGTTTTATGCACTTGCAGCAATTGATTGTCCATGAAGAAAAGAAAGTTTACGGCAGTTTCAGACTTGGGACCCCTTTCAATAAATTATTATGTTTTTGAGGAGGTTCGGTCTATTCAAATATTTAGGTACAATTGTAAATAACAATTGTATATAATGATCGAGATTTAAAATAAAATCAACATAGGTAGCAGATGTTACTATGGTTTGAGAAATCAATTTAAATCGAAATTTATGCGCAGGGAAACAAAAATACAACTATACAAAACACATAAGACCCGCAGTTTTATATGATAGTGAGTGGTGAACAATGAGAAAACTGGATGAAGAAAACTTATTGAGATTTGAACGAAAAGTATTGAGAAGTATTTTTGGAGCATAAAGTAATATGGGGTCTGGAGAATACTTTTGAATTATAAAGGGAATACAGAGAACCTAATTTAAGTAATTATGGCTTCTTTCACAACTAAGATGGCTTGACCTCATATTCACACACAGATACGATAACAACTACCCAATTAAGCAAATAACTTTTATGAAACCAGACAGCAAGAGAAGAGGCGTACCCTGTACAATAAAGAAAAATGCTTGCGAAACATCAGCGTAAATAGATGAAAAACAATAACAATAAACAGATCAAGATGGTTTAAACTGAGCCAGACTTGCCTAGAAATCAGCTGTAGTGCTCAAGAGCATGTAATATATATATAAAGCCAATTACTTCTCTTAGGTCAAAAAGAAAATTTTTACTTTAGTTGCTTTTTATCAAATAATTACAATTAGTATAAATATGTATATACATATGATAGGATCACAACATTAAGTTGCAAAATAGAAAAGGAATTTCCTTGCAATGTTATTTTTTCCTTTCTATTTAGGGTGAGGGACTATTATTTTTGTTTGTCACTATTTATTCATTCATTAATTTAATTATCACAATAAAATAGTATAGTAAAAAGAAATAACATTTTCTCGGAAATTAGGCAACCTCAGGTAGGATTCGAACCACAACCTTTGGATAAACAATCCAACGAGCAATCCATTGTGTTACAGGGACATAAAGAGCGTTATTTTCCTTTTTATATATGGTGTTGAACTTTTATTATGTTTGTTAATATTTATTCATTAAATTTATTGAATGAGTTAATATTTGAAAAACCTGTATTAACATCAAGCGTCATCCACTACAAGTTTAAAAAAACGTATTTGAACTTGAGTGGATGAATAAAAAGTATTTTATTAACGATTGAAAATTTAAGCAAGGTATGTATGCGAGAGTGCTAATAGTAGGAATTGAAAAAAGACAATTTATAAAATATAACTTAAAATAATAATAATAGCATTAAATCAATTTAATTTAAACATAATTATAGCTAAAGTAATTTTATTCTGATAAGAAATTCTTTCAGCATACTTTAATAGAAAAGTATTTTAAACCAATAAAATAAAAAATAAAATAAGAAACTCCATAAATAAGTGCAAATAGATAAAGCAGTTTAAATAATAACTGTAATACGCTGTTTGGGAAGTCTTCTCTTTTTGGAGGAATTCGTTTCACTGTTAAATTCAATATTAGTAAAAAACAAATTCCAGAACAGCGGTGTCAAACTCGCGGTCCACAATAAGCATTTTTTCGGCCCGGTCTATATATTGGCACACAATAATATGTAATAAGATATCAAAATTTGTCCCGAATTAGGAAAGACAGTAGCAGAGAAGAGATGTCAAGTATCAGGACGAACATATTGTTTTTTTCTTTGTCTTTTATGTATGATTATTACAATGTATTATTTGAAATAAACGTACGTTTTTACAAATTTTAATTTTCATTGCGGCCCATCTTAAGTTAAACCTTGTTTAAGGTATTCGACTACGTTCGGAACCGTGATTTTAAAAAAGCGCATAGATGGATAATTTTCATGATATTTAGTTCACTTAGATTAGACTACATACATAAAATTGTTTTAAGGACATTTTGACAAAAAAATATTTAAATACAATATTTTGGCAAAAAATTAACTTAGAATAATCTTTTTTCCAAATGTTCTCCTTTTATGAAAAATGCTTCTATTATAATAATATTTTGCCTGTATATAGCTCAGAACTCTTTAAAAAGGCTCAACTATGATTTTTGAAAAGTTGACATTATTTTCAGAGTTAGAACCAATTGAAATATAATGTGTGATCAACGTTTTTGTCTTAAAATTGCTCCCTCTGTTGTCGGTAAAATATGGATAAACCCACTTCTAAGTTATATATTTCAAATATTCTAGTTGAGCCTCTGTACAGAGGTCTGTGACTATGTACAGACAAAATTTTATTATATATAATAGAAGCATATTTCACAAAAGAACATTTTGAAAAAAAATATTATTCTAAGTTAATTTTTTGCCAAAATATTGTACTTAAATAATTTTTTGTCAAAATGTCCTTAAAACAATTGTATACATGTAGTCTAATCTAAGTGACACAAATTATTATGAAAATTATCCATTTATGCGCTGTTGCAATATCACGGTTTCGAACGTAGTCGGATACCTTAAACCTAGTTTAATTGGTCCAAGTTAGCCTTTGAGTTTGACACCCTTGTTCTAGAGTAGTGATACTCAACCTGCGGCCAGCGGGCCGTATGTGGCCCGGTGGACTTTTCTGAGTCATTCTGTTATGGCCCATTGCACTAAAAAATTCATTTATTTAAGAACAATGTACTAAAAATTTAGCGGGAAATTCTACCAATGAAGCAATCAAATATATCAATTTCCTTTTTGATAGTAGAACGTGTTGTAATACTAATCTCCCATCTGGTCAGACGAAGTCAGACCAGATCAGCGAAACCTTTGACTTTAATGAAGTCCGATACCAGAAGAGGAGTATCATGGATATCTTCCCGGTCCAGTCCAAGATATGTTGAAGTGAAGCCTGCTCTAGCTGGCATTCAGGATAAATAGGAAACCTCCCATTGCCTCAAAAAATGCGAGACTTTAAACTCCTACTGGCAAGACAGGACAGACAAATATTGGACTGTCTGTCTCAAGGAAGAGATAAAGAAATAGTATAGAATGTAAACAATAGATGGTCATGGATGAAAAGAAATTGAAACTACCCCATAACTCAGTAAAAAAAAACATTTGTGTGTGTGTGATAGAAGGGTTAGTAAAGTATTAAAATAAAATCCGAAAATGAGAGTTTTAATATTTTGATCAATTTAATTTTGTCCAATGTTGCTTTGGTCTTATAGTGTTTCCCCCGTTTCATTCATGTTCTTATTCATTCAATATCTGTCGGGTGTATGCGACCCGTGTGAAATACTTATATTTATGTGGCCCACCTGGAAAGAAGACTGAGTACCCCTGTTCTAGAGTAACAAGATTTATTAAGATGTTGACTCAGCTTCCAACCACGAAGTAGAATATACCCTGGAAAACCTTTTCCATAGCTTGAATAACGAGGGAAAAAATCATTTGTCATTGAATTTTTTTTTATTCGAAATGTCAGGCAAATTGTGAAGATATATGAATATTGATAATGCACTGAGAAAATATTCTACAGGAAGGAGGAAAAAAAAAATATTCTGTACAATAAATTTTAAATTTTTTATATCCCAAATTTTTTTTGAAGATTAATCACATTTTATATCTGTTTCGTTTTTAAAACAAGGAATTCTTGTAGATACCCATTACATTTTCAAGACGTTCATGTAATTTCTAATGGAAGGTTTACAGCTGCAAAAATTCTTAGATTTTGGGATGGAAATTTATATTGGATGGAATGCGTTTGGATTAACCTTAAAGGAAATTTAGAGAATTGCATTATATGTATGCATGTGTCTAGAATTGAAATAAGTGGTAATAAAAACTTTTTTTTTTTTAAAAAAAATATTCTAAGAGCCCCAAATTTTTTTAATTTCGTTGGTCTCAATTTAAACCCCAAAAAAAGGTGGTTCTATAAAAAAAAAAGTATTCTGTGGAACTTTTTCTAACAAATCAATTCTGGTTCAATTAAGATAACGTCACACCAGATCCGACGTGAAGATTTTTGGGTTTTGACCCCGTAAGTGTTCCCTTAAAATTAGTTTTCCGAAAAGAAAAAATTTTTTAACTCTCCTACTTCCCAAACCAAGTTATGTGAAATTTTAGAGGCCTACTACAACTACATCTGAAACTGCCACCATCGTTCTAATATATATTTAGATTTTTGGAAATTGACTCAAACCCCGTGACTGATTTGAATGTTCTTCCCAAGGAGCTGGAGATCGGCATTTTAAAATCTGGGACAGAATACACTTGCAAATCTCTTTATGCATTCGTTGAAACTACTTGAAACAGCTAAGATGTTTTGTTATATTTTCCGAGAATACTTTTAGTTAAATATACAGTTTGATTATAAGATCAATAATTAAATATTTTAAAATTAGTCAGTTTTTTCATATAATATTTTATTTGTTAAATTTTCAAAATATGACCCCCCCTCCCCCAAATTTAAAATTTAAAGAAAAATTTAAAAAATTAAACCAGCGTAAATTTTTTCTTATTTAGTTCTTATCAGTTGTTTTCAATTTTTATATTTTTAGAGTTCACTTTTTTCCCCTTAATATATATATATATATCTTGTTCAAACTTTCAATCGTTAATGAAATACCTTCTATTCATCTATTCAAGTTCAAATACATTTTTTGAAACTTGTAGTGGATGACGCTTGATGTTAAAACAGTTTTTAAATCCCAATTTATTCTTTTAAATTTAAAAATAGGGAATAAATATTAAAAAAAAAAATAATAGTCCAAAAACCCTATAAAAAAGGAAAATCACTGTTATGCCCCAAATATCCCAATGGATAGCGGACTAAAAGTCGGGGGCTGGGAATTCCAAAAAGGGGATGGCCAAATTTTCTGAAAATGTGATTTATTTTTTACTATACTATTTTCACTGTTACCATGAACCCTTATGTACAAAAATAACGTTCTTATGCAAAATAAAGTTTATATTTGAAATAAAACTTTTTAAATACTTAGGAATGTATTAAAACTCCCCAGATTTATACGTGGTGCCTTCCAAACCCTTTCAAAACTTCAAATTTTTAATTTTTTGAAGGACCTTTTTTTTGGGACAGTTTCTACCCGGTTTAGAATGCCGGGGAAAAATTTCCCCGGATTGTGGGTAAAAAAAATATTCCTTCATTTTAGGCCCAATTCCTTTCCCTAATTTTTTAAAAGTAGGGAAATTTAACCCAAACAAAAACAAATTAAAAAAATATTTTTGGGATATAAACCCCCTTTAGGGGGTGTTTTTTTTTTTACTGAGAAATTTATAACCCCTTTCCCACAAAATATCACAGGGGGGCCTTAATAGGGGGTAAGCACCATCACAAAAAAAGAAAAGGGAAACCAAACAAGCATCCATGTTTTCCCCAAATTAAACCCTTCCATCCCCCAGGCCCCCAAATTCAGCGTCACAAACCCACTGGGGGGGGTTTTGTTTGTAGCTCAACCAAGGGTCTCTTTTGGGATTATACTCCCCCGACATTGTTAAAACCCTTCATTGTGCAGGGTTTTTGAGTTTTTGCGTAAAAAACATTTTTCTTATATTTGGGTCTTTGCGATAAAAAAATTTAAGTCTTTTGGTGCTAATTTTATATCAGGTAGTAGCGCCAAGTTTTTGCTTTTTTTCGCCAAAATGGGCGATAAAAATTACAATATGGTTACCTTAATATTTTATCATCTATCGATGTCGTTTTCCATGGAAAATAACGTATATTAGAAATAAATTTTTTTCGTTTTTTTCCCTTTTAACCCCAATTTCAGAGATTTCTTTAAAAAGTAAACCCTTTTTTAGTGAATTTTTTTATTTTGTGTCTTTTGTATAACCGGGGTGTTTTGAAATAGGATATTTCAAAAAGGTGAGTACTAGGAAAAATTTTTTTCTTTTTAAAAAAAATAGTTGTGTTTTAATTATCGCTATAAATCGTTTATTTTCGTTTTAAAAAATTTTTTTTTCGTTCTTTTTTTCATTAAAAATTGTTGGGAAAGGGAAATTTGCAAAAAGAGTTTCATACTGCAAGTTTCACTACTTTAATTGGGTATTCTAAAAATTAAAAATTTTTAAAATTATTTTTTTAATTTTTTTATTCAAAAAAAGAAAAAAAAGCAATTTTTACTATGTGTAAAATCATAATATTCGTTATATATAATTGTTTTTTTAGCATTATTTTTTAAATATTATTCATTTTTTTTTATTTTATAATTATTATATATAAATTGTTATTTATTTACAATAATTATTTATTTATAACTTTTATATATATATATATATATATATATATATATATTTCTTTTTATTTATAGCTATTATATTTATTTATAGTTATAATTGGGGGTTTCTTATGCATTATTTTTTAATTTTTTTTCAACGGGCGAAATTTTTCTTTTTTAAAAATTTCTATTTAATTTATATTATAATTATATTATATGATTATTATTTCTAATAACCATTTATAAAATTGTCTTATATTTAATATATATAATTACGATAAAAAAATATTATAAGATTATTATATGCTGCTTTTTTAAAACTATTATTAGTACATGTTACTTTTTATTACATAATATTATTATTCATTATTTTGATTGATCTTTGGTTATTCTCCAATCTCTTTTCCCATATCCTTTTTTTTGAAAAAAACATTTCAAAGTATTTTTAAAAATTTTTTTAAAATTTTTGTGTATCATTTAAATTACCGCTAGGCCACCGTATTGGATTTCATTCCAGCAACAAGAAACGCTGCTTGGCGCCATTACCCCCGTTATCAAATTAGTTCCTTCTGCTCTTTGGAAATCTCTTCTTTTTTGGCTTCACTAATTTTGTTTTTGGCATGTGATAACTTTTTAAAAAAAAATAACCAAATTCCCATATAAAAGTACTAATAAAAAGATGCAAAGAGTTCTAATTTTGAACGCAACCCCCTAATAAGATAGCAACTTTTTTAAAAAAAACAAAAATTACCAAAACACTTAACTTTTCCTATTTAAAAATTTTAAAAAAACAGTCAGTCACAAAAATCTACATACACCTACCAAAAAAGGGTTCTTAAAAATGATGTAAATTTCAATTTGAAAAAATTTTATCGATCTTTTTTAATTTTTAGCAAAAAAAAAATGCTTTTCACAAAAAAAAAAATCAGAAAAAATAATTACTTTGGGAAAATTTTTTGAAAAAGTGTAGCGATTTTCACGTCACAAAAAATCTGCATACGCCCCGGGTTGGCTGATAATAAAAAATTTTGCATAAAATTTTTTTGAAGATCACCTTAGTTTTTGGGGGAACGTATTGTTCTATATTCTAATCTTCATTTTCGGAACTTTTTAACATTGAATTTTAACAAAAATGAGCCAGGAAAAAGGGGGTTTTGGGGGCAAATTTTTTTTTTCAACAAAAACCAACGATCCAGGTACACAGCTAAGATTATTAAAAATTCTCTACCGCACGCCTAAACAACTGCATTCACCGCCACAGTCGAGGAACCTTTAAACCCATGAACACCTCTGGGGGGAAATTGATAGAAGAGTTCGGCAAAAAGCAAAACCAGCAGGAGACTTAAAGGGAAATTTGGAAAAGCCTGGGCCCAAATTTCCCCCTGGGAAAACGAAATTCTTGTTATGTCAATGCCAAACCGAATGCAGGGAGTTATTGCTTCAAAGGGGGGGTCCTACAAAAAAATTAACATTTTCATTTTGCTTATTAATTTTGAAATTGTGTTGTTCTGTCCTGTATGTGTAGACTTTCGTGACTATAATTTTCCCCCCTTATTTTGTTTTTTTTTTTATATTTTTAATGAATATGTTCATAATTTTCTTTATTAGATATGTATTAAAAATGCTTTATTTTCAATTATCTTGACAATAATTCAAAGTATCCATCTTTTTAGGGGGGGTGTATGGGTATGTAGATTTTTTGGACTGATTGTTTTTGCATTGAAAATTTATAAAGGAAAAAAATTTTACTAAAATTAAAATAAATCTTAAAAAAATATTTTTAATGAATAAAAATCTTTTTTTTTCAGTAAAATAACAAACAACTTGGTTTGTTTTGGGGCCTTTGCCCAAACAAAATCATTTTAATTTTTTTCAATTCTCGGGTTAAAATAAGATGCTTTTAAGGGTTATTAAACAGATTACAAAATAAACAAAAAAATAAATTTGTTTTTATGAAAAGGATTTTTTTGCCAATCGGATATTTAAGGTTTTTTTTCAGTTAATGAAAAGAATAAGACTCAATTTGGAACATTTTTCAGATATAAAAGTAAACATCAATATGATATTCTGGTTCTATCCCTTAAAAGAGCATGTTTTATCACACTTCCCATTTTATCACAGTTGATTTATTTTTTTTATAAAATGTTTTCCCTTTTTTTCTCCTATACCAAATGGGGTATGTCTTCACGTTTTAAAACGAAAAAAAAGTTTCTAGAATTTTTTGACATTTTAAAACACATTGTTAACAGGGTAAAAGTTATAATTTCAATTTTCCCTGGAAAATGAGGTATATTTTCTGTCAAAAATGTGCTTCCGTTTGTTCAACTCTCGTATTTTTTATCGAAGACGGCCTTTAACCCAAATTCAGGTTTTCAAATTTAAAAAAACAATTATTTCACTTCATTTAATATCTTGCAAGAAATTTGAAACATGTCGCTCCCTATTTGCACTTACCATGAAAATGATTCATTTTGTTTTGATAACAACTCTTACCTCAACGGATACGATGCTAAAGGTCGTATTGTTAAATATCAGTTTTTGAAATTGTCAAGGTCTAATGGAATGCACAGGTTTAGCAGAGATAAAACGCGATTAAATATTTAGATTGTAACATACACCCAAAATTCGTTTCTAGAAAAATAGCAAACAGTTTTTTTATAGATAGTTCTAACACGTGATAGCAAGATATTTATTGATGCATTTATAAACTTGCAATTTGCATTGATTTCAAATTAGCTTTCCTATATAATTTTAAGAAAATTAAAAACAGAAATATTCTTAAACTTATAAAAAATTTTAGTGTAAGTACACAAAAACTGTTTACTAAAATTTATTTTCAATAGTTATAGATCTTTTTATGGATAATTTCTTTCATACACACAGATTGGAATATAATCTCTATAGAGGAAAAAGAAAACAATATTACCATATTGAAATTGGAAACAGAAATACTCTGGTGCATAGTTTCAAAAAACTCCAGGCTGTAAATTGCAGTAGGTTTCTATGAATAATATTTTGGATACTCGTTGCCAATAGTTCATTAAAAAACTAAAAAAGGGTGGGGTTTTTTTTATAATGTAACGTAGCGCGAAAGTGTTCCAAATGTAACAAAAAGAAAGAAAAACCCTATATAACACCCTATAACAGGGTTCATTTGATTTTTAATTTACGTCAAACAGTGAAGCCACACGATGATTTTTGGTGATAAACCAAGCAACTTTGAGCCATGGTCAAGTGACGAGCACAACATCTGAGCTGACACCCTTCCAAACTTCCACACCGCACCACCGGAAGGAGTAAGAACTTAGGAAAAGCAAGCAAAAATGCTCGAAAATCTCCAAAATAAAAGAAAATAAATTTGTTGAGTGAGTGTACATTAAAGTCGCACTATTCAGCTAGTAGAGAACTTTTGTTGACAAACCTCGAGATTTAAAACCATGGTCAAGTGACTAGAACCACACATGAACAGGGACCCCTCTTTCCTAACCTCCACACAACACCAATGGGAGGAAGTTTGATCCTAGATAGATTTAACGTGCATCGACCTCCTACAAGACGGGTCTTCAGCATTACTAGGCTAGAACTCATGACATGCCGGCCACGAGTCCATTATCTTGACCACTAGGCTACCACTGCCGCAATAAATTTCTTCAAAAATTAATCTACGAGTGTCATTGAGTAGATTACTGAACACGTCCCATTGAAAAGGGGTAGAAAATTTAATCATTCCTGATTGCTGGGCAGGATTTAATCGTGTGTTTTTTCTGTCTGCAAGATGAATAGCAAGTTGCTGAGACATAGCTGTCCATTCGTCATGTAACGTCAAAACGCAGCTCCGGAATCTCTGGTAATGGTAAGGCAGCAAATTGTGGGGCGCGCCCCCTAGGAGGGCGTGATATCCCTAGGTGGGGCGGGGGGCGAGCTTATTGAAAAGTTGAAAACAAAAGATAATTTTAAAAAACTATTAATTTACTGAAAGTAAATAAGCAAAATACATTTTGGCTTAGTAAAAAATTAAAAAAAATAATAACATTTACTCCAATGTAATACACTTATAAATGTATCAGTACTGCACAATGTTTTTGATTATTAATTTAACTATGCTACGTTAAGAATAAGTTTAATAATTACCAATGGCTCCACGGGCTTTTCATGTATAAAATTATATACAAACATTAACACTTATCTTGATAATTTGAACAGTTTATAATTAATCCCTTAACTACCGATTAAAAGTTACGTGATTCGCTCCCCAGTGCCACCGTTTTGCATATATGTAAAAGTATGTAATGTATTGGAGAGGAGGAGACAGAGGGAATAAATAAGAAAATCGTCTGAAATAAGTAAATCCTTCGCAAGCACTATGAAGTTCATTTGATTGTATTCCAAAGCCTTCGGAATAATTTTATAGATAGCAGTGAACAAAAAAGATCGTACTTCGGAAAGACGCATAAATACGCCCAGCTCAATTTACGCATTGGCTGAGCGAAACGTTTATATAAGCTGGTGGTACTTAAGAGGTTAAAGTCATGTTGTAGATTTAGCGTCAAAATATATCTTATTATCGAATTCAATTCATTGTTACTGTATGGAGGGGGTGCGATGAAAATTATGATTGAATATTGAGTCACGAGTATTGAAAGTTTGAGAAGCACAGTGGTAGGGATATGCTACCTAACATTCTTCAAGGTATCCGACTATGTTCGGAGCAGTGATTGTGCAAAAGCGTACAAACGAATATTTTTTTAAAATATTTAATGTCACTTAGATTTTAAGGATATTATTACTACAGAAAATTATTTAAATGCAATATTTTGGTAAAAAAATTAACATAGAATGATCTGTTTTCAAAATATTCTCCTTTTATGAAAAATACTTCTATAACTACAATATTTTGTGTGCTTATATATAGCTAAGACTTCTTTAGAGAGCTTGAACTAGGATTTTTGAAAAATTCACATTATTTTCAGAGTTAGTTCCAATTCAGATAATATATAATCGGTGTTTTTCTGTTAAACATTTTCCACTCTAATGTATTAAAATACAGATAAATCCCTTTCTAAGTTATATATTTCAAAAATCCTAGGAGCTGTGGTAGTCCAGTGGTAAAGGTATCGGACCATGGCAAGCATGTTATAAGTTAGAGCCCAGTACCACTAAAGACCCGCCATGTAGGGCAGTGATGCACGTTAATTCTGTCGAGAGCTGAAACGTCCTCCCGTTGTTGTGGTGTGGCAGTTAGGAGAGAGGGGTGCCAGCTCAGGTGTCATCCACGTCACTTGACCATGGTTAAAAATTATGTAGTCCGTCGCTAAAAGCCCTCGTGTAGCTGAACAGTGCGACGTTAATATTCACTCGCAATCCTAGTTCCGGTTCTGTATAGAGGTCTGAGGGAGTGAATATTGATATCGCACTGCTGAGCTACACGAAGGCTTTTTGGCGAAGGATCTCGTAATTTTGAACCATGGTTAAGTGACAAGGATGACATCTTAGCTGGAACCACCTCTCCTAACTACCACACCAACGGGAGTAGGTTTGAGCTCTCGACAGATTAACGTCCATCGCTCCCCTTCATGGCGGGTCTCCAGTGGTACTGAGCTCGAACTCATGATACACCAACCGCGAGTCCATTACCTTGACCACTAGGCTACCACGGCTACGTAGATGTCTGAGATATATATGGGCAAAATATTATTATTATAGAAGCATTTTTGATACAAGGAGAATGTTTTAAAAATAAGTAATTCTATGTTCAATTTTTGCGAAAAAATTGCATTTAAATATTTTTATTGTAATAATATTCTTGAAATACGTGTATACTAATCTATATATATAAGTGACACTAAATAATAAAAAAAATATTTGTTTAAAGGTTTTTAAAAATCATGGTTCCAAACGTTGTCGGATACCTTAAAGCAGTGTTCCCCAACCTTTTTATCGCTGCGGACCGGTCAACGTTTGTTAATTTTACCTCGGCCCACTGAGGGAGAGGACATTAATTGTTCATATTTTAGACTGTTTTAATTTAATAATTTTAATTTAATTGTATTTAATCGTGACTTCAGAATAAAAAATATAGCTACACCAAATAATGAATATATAAAGTGATTTAGCAAGAAAAATAAAGTGATTTTCATAAAAAAGTAGCCCAAACCCAAGAAAAATATACCACAGTAAATAAAAGGGAAATAATTTAATGTTTCTTGCGCGGACCGGTAGTATTTGATCCACGTACCAGTACTGGTCCACGGACTGGGGTTGGAGACCACTGATTTAAAGTATCTCATGCGTATTGGATTTATATCTGGGACAGTCAACGTAACCTAGTGTTCATGGTTTCAAACTGGTAATTGACGCTGACAAATCGTGTGCTCAAGCTCTGATTCACTGAAGACTCGCCGTATAGATGGACTAGAGCTCTTTGAAGCTGTCATGGCTTAAAGTACTCACGTTGGAATGGCGGAGAAGCTTGGAGAGTGTGCTCCAGAACAGAAGTAGTCCTTGTCACCTGACTCTGGTTCAAAATTATTAGATTTGTCTCCAATAGTCTGCAAGATACTTTGTGTGCGACGTTAGTAAAAACTTACTCACTCGTCAGTTCGCTTCAGGAGGAAGCTTAGTTATATCCCATGAAGAGGAACTGAAGGCCCATAACCAGTGTCGTAACGTACATCCCCGCAACACCCACATCGTAGGGAGGGGACCAGGATCCTAGGGGGCCCAAGGCCTGAATGACACTAAATACGTATTTGGGATAGGGTCACAAAACCTGACTTTGCAGGTAGAGCCCTAATATTCTTCGTTACGCCACTGTCCACAACATATCTAAAAGACGAATATAAGGTCGAATCTCAGTAGCCCATCCGGTATAGAGGTTAATGACATTGACTGCTGTGCCATAGGGTCTGGATTCGAATCCCGGGGAAGACACGGATGTTTGTGTTGTAATCTTTCTCTTCTTTGTGAATTGTGCTTTCCGCTTACTTTTATGTAAGTCCCCGTGTGATACTTTGTGGTGTACGGGGTTATAAATGTTCTCAACAACAACAACATAAAAAAAGGTTGAATGTCTTCTGATACGGAAGAGGGTGAAAGGGACTGAAGCTCCTCGAGAGCGTGAAAGTCATTTCCGGTATCAGCATGAGATCTTTCTAAACCAGGAGTGTCCCCATCCCAAATGGCCTCGAGGGCCACTTCATAGAAACATTTTAATCCTGTGGGCCGAATATAAAAATATATATCTATATTATATTTTGAGATATTACAAACATTTATTGGAGTAAAAATTGAAAGCAGATTAATATATTATTATTATTTTTTTCATTGTTTTTCCTGTATACAAACATTATAATATAACACAATAATAATACAATGATCAAATAATGTTTAATGTATTTAATTAGTGAGATATTTGTTTCTTAGTTCATTCAATTAGTTTTTGCAAGTCGATCTCAAAATGCGTGTATTTACGCGTCGTAATCGATGTTACAAGTCTTATTCCATCAGGTATGAAAGCAATTTATGTTTGATAAATCTCATTTTCGAAAAAAAAAAAATATTCGCCGTAACAGAAGCAATGTGATAAAATAGAAATATATTTATGAGATTTGCTCGTATTTGTTATAAAAAAACACGGAACCCAAAAATATTGCACAAAACAGTCGCATTTTGTTAAGTTGTAATGAATCTCACGGGCTTCCTCTAAACCGGCCCTTTTCGATAATGTTGGAGGACTTATCGAGCTCCCTCCAGATGTGCATGCATATAAAATCCTTGACTCTAAAACATGGTTTTTGGTGTCCAGAATGTTGTTTGTGTCTTGCGATTTCTCTCACTGTCAAAGATCAGTCAGCTGTAGGGCCAATCAATTATTTTTTAATGTAGAGACTTGTGGACATCTCCTATTGAACCTTTGGAGTGGTCTGTGCGTAGTGGGCTCGAATCCTGATGAAGTGAGTGAGTGAGTGAATATTAACGTCGCACTGTTCAGCTACACTAGGGCTTTTGGCGACGGACCACGTAATTTTGAACCATGTTTAAGTGACGTGGACGCACTTGAGCTGGTACCTCCTCTCCTAACTACCACACCACACCATCGGGAGGACGTTTCAGCTCTCGACAGATTTAACGTGCATCACTGCTCTACATGGTGGGTCTTTAGTGGTACTGGGCTCGAAATCGTGACAAGTCAGCCACGATCCGATACCTTGACCTCTAGGATACCGCGGCCACCGAATCCTGATGAAGCTCCACCGTGTAGAAAAGGTCGATTCAAGTTAAATCTGCCGAGGCCGAATGTCCTTCCGTTGGTGTGGTAGTTAAGATTTGGGGTGTACACGTCCCTTCTTTTGGAGGGTAGTCATAATTGATATAGTAGTAGTTATCCATCACGCCTTTATTTAACACACACACACACACACACACACACACACACACACACACACACACACACACACACACACACACACACACACACACACACACACACACACACACACACACACACACACACACACACACACACACACACACCATTACTATGTTAATTATTCAATAATAGAATCATGCATTGTCTGTTTTTCTGTGGATAAATCTAGATTAGAGACATTTTTCCAAGCTTTTAGTAGATAACATTAATAAAGTATGCCTTTTATAGCAAGATAACATTAATCAAAACATAGTGCTCTGATACCAATTTCAGAAACAATTTAATACTTTGTTAAAAAATCACATTATAGTACCTTAACAAGGAAAAAATTCCTTTTAATAGAATAAAGGGGGGCGTATTTTCCCTATCTCCATAACGTTAAAAATGATCAAGTTTAAGGAAAGTCTGTTTTAAAAAGATTTACTGGACGTATATAGTCAGTCATTCGTCTTTCTTTTTGTGTATTTATTGTATTATTTTTATAACTCTATATATATTAAGAAAGCTTTTTGAAATTTTGAATAGATTTTTTTAAAAAAAAATATTCATATGAGGTGGTAACGTGAGTAAAGATTTCAAATTATGAAAATCTATATGCTTTTTTACACGCAAAAATATTTTGAATATTATTTTTGAGATAAAATATATCCTTATATATAAGATACTTAAGTAGTCTTAATACACATGCAAAAAGCTCCAAATTTATAAAATGAGCACGGATTAAAAAAATGTTCCTTTTTGCGCTGTAGTTTTAAACTTTGAGGAATTGCGATTATATTATTCACATTATATTTTTTTTATTTCTAATGGGACTGCAGATTGGTATTTTATAATTACAGACTTAATACATTCCCCCGGGAGCTGGTATCTGTTTTTAGTGCCGCACCATATAGGTGAAATAACAATCTCTGCAGGTAGTTTTGACACACGGTTTCCTTTCCAGAGGGAAACACCTGAGTTCTGATGATGCGAAACAATACTTAAGAATTTTTTTTCGACGAGAGCACGGAAGCCAAACAGGCCCTCAAGAGACCTTTTAGATGCCTCATAATCATACCACATGGACCCTGTCAATTTTCTGCGTCATGAAAATCTACCGACTTAGGCCGTGGTCGAACCCATAACCCTAGGCGTACAAGGCCGGTAACGACCAACCAAAAACACCCAGTCAGCTTATTTTTTTTATATTAATTTAGTTTAAAACTTTTATATCTAACTAATGATTACTAGCGTAGAAGTTCGGATTGCTAAAATACTTCCAATTTTTTTGAGCGTAAAAATTTTAAAAGCATTAGAAGCAAAAAGGGTTTAATTTCTAATAAAAATTAAGAAACTAATTGTTTCCCTGCTTTTCGTAAAACGACTTTAAAATAATGAAGCTAATTTATTATTGTTCGCGGATTCAATATTATTAAGAGTTTAACAATAGTTATAGGATTATATTTAAGTATTAAAACTGATCACTTCTTAAGTAGATGATACCAAGATTAGAGAAATATACAAATAAAAGAAAAACCATTTTTGCAAAATTTATAACATTAAAATTCATACATGGAATCCATTTTGCTCATTGAACGTGAAAATATAATAAATCAAATTTTTCACTTACCATTTTGGAAAGAAAGTTAGCTTGATTTCTATCACATTCGAAATGATTTGAGAAAGTGCTACGACATCAGCAGGATATAAGTCATGTATGATAGCGGAACTGTGTGGACGTTGTTGACTTTCGATAAGATAATTACTATGCATCATAAAAGCCTTGCAATATCTACTGAAACTGTGGATATCGATTTTTTCCTAGTGAATTGTTTCAACTATATCACGTAAAACGCTGAAACTATTAGCAGAATTCTTAGAATTTATATCAGTAAGATGTGTATAAAGTTCTTTTGGGACCCCTAAGGCTATTTTTAAAAAATGATGTTCTGCATTAAAATGTATGTATTAATATTTTTTTTTTTTTAAAAAAGTTTGTTTCCATCTTATCAATGTTCTAAATATTCTTTAACGAGGGCATTTTGATCTTACATTAAGTAGGACAATATCCCTCACTATTCCAATGACTTTTTTCAAAATATTTGTCACGAGGATTTAAGGTTTGTTTATTTCAGAGATTTCACAAAAATTTCCCTGATTTAAGGTATCCGACTACGTTCGTGATTTTGAAAAAGCGCACAAATGGATTATTTTCATGATATTTAGTGTCACTTAGATTAGAATACATGTATAAAATTGTTTTAAGACATTTTGACAAAAAAAATTATTTAAATACAATATTTTGGCAAAAAACTAACTTAGAATAATCTTTTTTCCAAATGTTCTCCTTTTGTGAAAAATGCTTCTATTATAATAATATTTCGCCTGTGTATATAGCTTAGACCTCTCTAAAGAATCTCAACTAGAATTTTTGAAATATATAACTTAGAAGTGGGTTTATCCATATTTTACGACAAAAGAGAGGAGCAATTTTAAGAAAAAAACGCCAATAATATTTTCAATTGTTAGTAACTCTGAAAACAATGTGAATTTTTCAAAAATTCTAGTTGAGCCTCTGTAGAGAGGTCTGAGCTATATACAGGCAAAATTTGATTATAATAGAAGCATTTTTCACAAAAGAACATTTTGAAAAAAGATTATTCTAAATTAATTTTTTGCCAAAATATTGTTTTTAAATAATTTTTTTTGTCAAAATGTCCTTAATACAATTTTATGCATGTATTATAATCTGATATAATCTGAGTAACACTAATTATCATGAAAATTATCCATTTGTGCTTTTTAAAATCACGGTTCCGAACGTAGTCGGATACCTTAAGTGTTCTTAGATATTTTATCTTAGTTTTTGCTCCCTTTTTCGGTAGATCGATTTCTTGTAGAGAAGCAAAAAACCGACCTAATACGTGTTGTGTCTCTTCCTAAAAAGTCTCAAAAACAAATATTAATGTTCTCATTTATATCATTTCCTGTTAATATTGATTCAATCTGTCTTAGATCAGATTTCTATGAAATGTGTAATGTATTTGTAGTTTCTATAAGAGCAAGTATTTGTTGCATTCGAAATTGATATCATTTAACTTTTTTTTATTTTTGTGTTTGCGAAATTTCGTATACAAATACTTGTATACTCACTCAGCACGCAAGTAGCTAAACTTTTAGGGCCATTGAATGCTAATTTCGTTCATAGTGTACTTTTTTTCTGCGCATGATTGATTGATTGATTGAATATTAACGTTGCACTGTTCAGCTACACGAGGGCTTCTGGCGACGGACCACGTAATTTTGAACCATGGTCAAGTGACGTGGACGACACCTGAGCTGGCACCCCTCTCCTAACTACCACACCACACCAACGGGAGGACGTTTCAGCTCTCGACAGATTTAACGTGCATCGCTGCCCTACACGGCGGGTCTTTAGTGGTACTGGGCTCGAACTCGCGACAAGGAGCCACGATCCGATACCTATACTCACCCCGGCTACCGCGGCCTTTTCTGCGCAACTAGTATCATAAGAAACAACCAACAACTTGCGGATGAATTATCTTTTTCCTTTGTCGGTATTGCAGTACTCTGGAACATAGGTTCCCAAAGTGGTTTCTTTGGGGTTGCTGTCTGTCTTTGTAACTCCTGATTGGTCCATGGTAAATTAAAATTAATTTAGGAGTGCGCGGATATCGTTAAGGGTCTATTAAAGGTTTAATACAAAATAAAAAAATATTTAAACCCATTTCCATTATTATGAAAATTAAAATAAATTAGGGAACTAATTTGATATGGGAGTGCTACGCACCAAGCACCGCTTATTGTCGAGTGATATGGAATCCAAGATGGTGGCCTAGCTGTAACAAATCGTCAGGAAAATAATTTTAAAGAACTGCTTTGAAATATATTGAAATATATTTCAAATAAAGAATATAAGAATATATTGAAAATAACCAATATCAATCAATAATTATATCCATATAATTTAATAACTATATATAATAATACTTATATTGCGTGATATATAGGAGTAAAAATCATGTAATATAAAATATACAATAATTATATAATATAATAACAGTTATTATAAATAATAATGATTGTATTATGTAATTATGCTATATATATATAAAATAATTATATAATATATATTAAAAGTAATCAATATAATGAATATAAATTAGTAAGTGCTAAAATAGTGTCCAATATTCCAAAAACCTCAAGTTGGTTTAATGAATTTCATCGAACAAGAAATGTTCAAAAATGCATTACTCAACAGTAAAATAAAGTGAAAATGCCCATTTTGCAGCAATAATTAAAAGCGTCGTATGAAGTATAGTTAAAAGTAAAATATAACTAACAGTATCGAAGGCATCCTAGTCAATTAGATGACTTCAAATGTCGGATCCTGTATGCTACTTTCACCACCTCACAACTGGCTGTGACAACATTACGCGTTCCCAGCAATCCCTTTAAGAAATCCACTTTTAAATCTACAACATCGGCTGAGTTGTCTTAAGTAGAGTCGTAGCCGATTATCTGAACTCCCATCAAATTGGCATGCCATCGTGTTCAACCATACATCCCGCTTCGCGGTTTTAGAGTACATGGCATGGCGTCGTGATCCCTTTAAATTACCTCATAACATGATAGAGTGAGGGATTACACAGTTATTTTCCATAAACTCATTTAATTCCAGATTAAATAAACAAAGTAGTAGATTCATCATTAAATTGTCAAAGTTCACAGCCTTTCGCTGTAAAAAAGTTTTAGTTCCAAGTTCGTTTATTTCAGCCGTTGCTCCACCCCGACTCCGGTACTCTGGCTTTCAAACTTCTGCTATGTCCATTTCCATTGGTCCTTGAGATGCGGCTGCCCCGCAAACTCTATCAATCGTTTTCGAAGAGAAACAAAACTGTAGAGCGAAGTAATTCCCAAAATGGAAGGAGATCGAGAGCCATCCCGTCAACTTGCGAGTCAACCCTTTAACACTAAAACGTACGTGCATCGTGTCAATTTGATATTGGAGCATGTTCAGTTTGTTCTTTTTCCGCATTTTTGCAGAGGATTTGAAAAGTTTTCGTGACTTTTAATTATTTTCCTTGGTAATAATACAATAAAAATGTTGTGGTTCTAGGATAATCAGGAGAAATTTTTTACAGCTAAATATTCTTAGAACGTCCGCTAGTGTGATTTCAACACCAAGGCAAAATTTATCATCATAAATAGCTGTTGTTCGTCTTCTCTTTTTTTACCATTGGTAAAACAAACTTCCCAAAGTACTATAGCACATTTATTTCACCTTGAATGCAATGTTATTGGGTTAACAGTGGAAACGAATCTATTTTTCTAAAATTGTTGTGTCTAAGTGTTTCGTTGCACAGCATTTGGTTATCTGCTCATAACAAAAATTATTCAGTTTTATGACCTTGTGCTGAGCAGAAATCCTGAAACCATGAAGCCCTGATGAATTGCTAATTTATTGCGATAGATTTATGAGAATGAATCGGATGGTGGTTATCTGTTTTGTTCTAATTTAGATTCGGATGAAGTCACCAGATTGCGTGAAAGCGATTGCGAAGAATCTGAAGAAAGTGCAAATATAATTGATAATATTTCAGTAAATCTTGATATAAATATTGGAGGAAACAGAATGGATATTGCATAATAGAAATTTTAGGGCAGTTTTTGGACTCGTGTTTTCAAAAGGGTTCCAAATTTTAAAAAAATTTGGCATTTTTTGTGTAAAGGAAAAAAAGGAAAATAAAAAAAAACTTAAAAAAAACCCCATAAAGGTTTTGTAATTTTTTGGGGTTATTAAAATTTTTTTTAATATATTTAATATCATGTTGCGAAACGAACATGTGAACGTTTAAGTAACGAAACCCCGGACGTTTCTAGTGTTAACCCTTCGTTGTAACCCCGGTTTTTCCCCAGGGGAAACGGATGTAGCAAAAGTTGAGCAGCCCACGTTTTCCCACGGTCTTTTTTTCCGTCTCTTTAGCACTGAAACCCGGGTACATGTTTTTTTTCTTTATGTTTTATTTTCACTTTTTTATGATCGAATTCTATATTTTAAAAGAAAAAAGCACAAAAAAATTTTTAATTTTTTAACCAAAATGAATTTAATATGTAGATTTGAAATAAGTAATAAAAAAGTACGTAATTTTTAGGCCTAATTTGAAAAAATAACCGCAGCGAGAGGGTTAAACTTACAGGGTGGGGGCCACTTTCACTCCATCAATCACCTCTGAGTGACGAGAGTAACATATTTACACACAGCTCTCCTCACTTTAGCCCCACTCCATTGATGATTGGAGACAATTGGCTGACACGTCTGATCCCAACTTCGACGCTGTATCTGGTTCGCTATCTGAAGATCAATAAATCTCTCTGTCACATTGACACTGAGGGTGTGTCTTTTGGGAATGGCCGAATTCCCCTTTAAGTGTTTTACCGGGGCCCCCTTTCCCATAGAAAATTGAGACTAAAAAACATCCGGGTGTTGGTGAAAGAAAAAAGAGCAACAAAGCCGCCTATTCGGTTTACGTGTGTTATCCCCTAGCCATGAGAGAAGAATAGGTGGTCTTTTTTGGGAGGTACAATGTTCCATCTGACCAGCTTGGTCAACCAGTACGTCAATCTTGACAAGTATTATGGGGAAGTGTTCTACTAATGAGCCGACGCTACAAAGGCCATCAGGTTTGTGAATGAATCCAATGTCTTCGTAATCATGTTTTGTTTTGAAGAGGCGAATACATCCATCACATTTGGTGTGATGGTATGGAGGCCCTTTTGGGGAAAATTTTTCCCTACTCATCTTGTGGAAACTAAACAACATGTTAATGTCTTCCAGTTACTTTACCAATCAAGGCATGATAACGTGGGGCCATTGTCTGATATGGGTCTCAAATCTCTTGATACTTTCGTGCTTTTGTTACTCGTCATTAGTCAGAAAGGTTATGACTTTCCATCAATCAAACATGTATGTGACTTGATGGGCTTCTATATTCCATTACACCCAAATGTTGCAGATTTAGTGTAATACTGACGAATGTCTGAAAGAATGTATCACTATTTTGGCAATATTTATCACTCTTTACATAGACGTATACAAGGAAGAATTACCTCCAGGGGTTTTAATAGTAACTGTTTTTTAAAATTGTTTAAAGGGTTTGGTTTGAATTTTTACTCGTTTCATAATCTGGGTATGAGCATTGCACAAGTTTAAATTTTTTTAAAAACATCTTGGCTTTTTTTTTTTTATTTGATTTTTGGAAAGAAGTATAAAATTAGGAAATTCCCTTTTTCATAGAATAACTGATATTACATAAAAAAACGGGAAAAAGCCTTTAAAAGTATAAAAAAAATTATTAATTTACATTTAACTAGGTATTCAAGAATAAAATATTACTTGATTATTGATGAAATGCGGGGTAGAAAGTTTTTTTGCACCGATTCTCCCTTTTTTAGTCAGTTTGAACCTCTTATTGCTGTTTTTACAAGCGGGGTGGTTTTTCCCCATTGCCTTTAGACGTAGAATTTAAGTGGAGTATTTATGTTAGAGCGTTTTAGGTTTTGGATTAGTAACTAATATTTCTGCAGCCTGTGTTTGTTTGTGTTTTCAAACAATGACTTCTGCATGAATGGGGACCAAAATGTAAATTAGAAAGATTTACTGCAAGAGAGATTTGAATCTCTTTATTAAATAAGCGTGGAACAAAGGAAAAAAATGCTGCACTTACTCGTGAAAAATTATGAACTTCGATAGCAGAAGTAAAAAGTGCCTAAAACAACACAGAAAAAAATATCACGTAACTATTGAATACTGTGCAGCATTATGATATCCTTGACGTTCAAGGAGTAGAAAAGTTAATTGTGCCAGTGCAGACGCAAAACATATTCTTTTCTCTCCATTCTGTTTAACTAATGTTAGGAATATAAGCAATGCTAAATTATGTCACATCCGCTTTTCCCTATTGTTTATCAATTAATCGTCCGCAATAGGGATAAAATGTATTTTTCGAGAGTTTTTAACTATTTAGGATCAATTAATTTATAAAAAAAAAAACTTTGAAATTGTGTATTTTTCGCTCTTAACGGTCTATAAATAGTTTTTTTTTTATGGAATAACTAGTTATTTCCAAAAAAATAGGTGAAGAATGAAATTATTCATCTTTTATTTATATTTTAACAGATTTGTCTAGTTATTCTATGAAATAGATGAATTATATACTTAAACGGGTTTAAAATATAAAAAAAGGTGGGGAAGTTTTGACCTTTTTTGCCCATCCAAATTATATTATTCGGTCTTTTTTCCTGATACCCCGTCAAAAATTGAATGTTAGATTTTTTTTAAAAAAAAACTTTTAAAATAGAGAAACAGGAAAAAAAAAATGTAAAACTTTTGTAATAAAGTTTTAAAATATTTCCCTTTTGCTCTTTCACGGCTGAATCATACTGACCATCCCGTAGCAGCGTCTTGAAGTGTATCAGCATATCCAAAAATTGATGACAGATGCAAATGTGCCAAAACAGCCAACAATCGCACCAACCACTGGGAAACAAATTTAGTGTTTGAATTATAAACAAACATGTTCTTATCCAAAGTTATAACTTTTGAACTTGTGTGTCGTGATCTTAACTGGGGTCGAAAAACTGAAAATCTTCTATTTCAAAAAAGGGGCGCCCCATTGCTTAAGATTTTTGTGACTGCATTAGTTTTTTAAAAGAATACACAAAAAGCATACAATACTACATAAAATATTGCTGCAATACAAAAAAAATTTGGGATTACAATATGAAATGCCGGGGGTGAAGACACGTTTGCACACACGGGAAATATGAGTTGACGATTCCTGGGCAAACTATTTTTTTCCATCGCATCAAAAGGGTCGATGCATAAAGCAATTGAGGTCGTTTTAAAACCTTTTTATTGAAGTATTTTGAGGCGAAAAATATAGTGGTGCTTAAAGCGCTTAACAGTTCTTTTTTAAAATGAAAATTAAAAAAAAAAAACGCTTAAAATAACAACAAATTTGCCAAGCTTGATGACTTTTTTATGCGATTTGCTATATTATCTTTCTTGCTATTTTTGACGAAAAGTAAAGATCAATACCCACGGTTCACATAAATATAATATTATAGCTCCAATAATTACTTTGAATTTCCAGGACTATGATGGGCGAAAAAAACCCGATCTTTACACACCTCCTTCAGCAATATATAGGAATGTTTCCCAATATCGTCTTTTAATGAAAATTTCTTATAGAAGATCCTTCTTCCAGAATTGACAACGTGCCACATAAAGTTAATGTGTTATTAGTTGGGTATGATAACTACAATCTGAGGATCACTGCTATGGTACTGTATGATATTTGCTCTGAAGATAATATTATGGATCTTGCCTCGAATCAAATTTTTGTGTGATTTATTAAGTGGATATTTCTATCACAAAATGTTTAATCTTTTCTTATGAATGCTGGACTGAATTCACTGCATTCTTTTTATTTTACATGATCGAAAGAGTTTTTGATAAAGAAATGTAAAATGTAATCCACGGAATTTTTGTTTTATCAGTGTTGTGAATTTTTATCAACAAATGCCAACAAAGAAAACAATTGGTCTCAGAGAGTCAAACATTGTACTTTGAATTGCTGAAGGGTGATATTTACACTTATCAAATCCTGTTTTATATAAAAAAAATGCTGCTGACATTCAAACGCTTTTTAATTTAGGACTAAATATAAGATTAAAAAAGGGTTTTTATAAATTAGCGCTGCATAAAGTACTCCCGTTAAGGACATTTCTATAGTGTTGATAAAATAATTTCAAAGTAATTTCAACGCATATTGAAAGAAATAAGAAAGTAATTTTTGCTAGCCGAAGTACAACCAAAACTCTTATTTTAACACGGCCTTTTCTTACACGATTTCAAAATAATATGGTACACAAATTTGACAGATCTGTTTTTTACATGAGTTTTTTATTCAGAACGAATCTCGGAAGAATTTAGGATTCGTGCCTTTAGGATGAGGACAGAGTTTGATCCAATTTTTGATAATGAAGAAGTCGAAATTTAATTTCTAACTAAATAACATCTATTAATAGGTGATTTAATTCTTTACGGCTTGAGATTTGCTACAAGTATGGAACAACAATTTCTTATTCATGATCCTGAGACAGAGCGTGCATTAAAATTACTACGTAATCAGCTTTGTATAGCAGGATAATCAGGTATTATATAAGCAAATTAAAAACAGTTTTTAATAAGTCGATTTGGAATTGTAACATCGTGGACGGGTAGCATGATGATGAACTCACTGCAAATTGTAGAAATAAAAATTTTATTTTCTCAACAAAAAAATTAATAATAATGCAATATGTAAATGTCTCTTTGAGCCAAGGCGGTGCGTTCAGTCTCTTTTAAACGTTGGAGTTCATTCCCTCTCATTCTCTACACATCACTGCTTTGTCCGAAGGACACTTCCCCATATTTCTTTGCAGTTAGCTAGACAACTTCCTCAACGCCGCCCGGAGTTCATCCTCTTAACTTTCCTCTTCTTCCAGGAAAAAATCCGCTTTCGTCTCGAATCTGATCTCACCAAAAAATGATCCTTTTGAAGTCCAGGGGGGGATCCACAACAAGCCCATCGTCATTTCTCATTTGCAGGCCCACTAAAGTCTGCACGGCCCTGGGAATCATCAGCGTCCTATTGCAGCGGAACTAACAATTGCTCTCCCTAGTCCTTCTTGAATGCACAGGTGCCAGACGTTCGTCCGCACATCTGCACACATTGTCTATCACGCTGCCATTGTTCTTGAAGCCATTCTCCCATCATCCACCTAGGCGTCAGGCTCCTCAGTTAGACAGGTGCCCTCAATTGTCACACGGCGGGGGTACTTTTATGTTTATTAGGATTACCAGACATACTGTAGTGACGGACACGAGGCTAAACGATAAACAAAGATCCCAAAGCCACGTGTGTAGTCTCTGAGCCAAAAGCGAGCCACCTTCTCTAATCTATCAAGCTAGACATGAATGGATGGGTGTGGGTCGTATCAAAGCACTGTCGTTACAGTATCATAAAAAAAACTGAGGCCATTAATAATGAACAAAATTCTTCTTTCGAACCAAAACCGACAGTTATACAAGACGTATCTGACACTTCTACTGATGATAGCCTTTTTGATACAGTTCGTAATTAACGTCCAAGCTTGTTGTAAGTAGCGATGAATAGTTGATAGTAAGTAGTCTTAGTCCTAATTTATATATGAATTTGAATTTTTATATGTTGTACGTATTTATAGACTAAAATTTCACTCTAAACAAGTTTTAATTTTTTAAAAAAAAAAAATGAATTGTTTTCTTATTTATAAACATTATAAATGGATTTTATTATTACTTTTTTTTGCATGGTTTTAGGGGAAAACAGAGATTCTTCATCTTGCATGATTTTTCAAAATTGGGGAACATATCTTCAAATTTACCATAAGTCACATGTGTATCTTTTTACGCGATTTTTGTTGCACGGTTTTCTAAGAAAGGTATCTATCGTGTAAAAAAAAGAGTTGAGTGTAGTTCCAAGGACCTTCTATTGATTAAGGTTCAGAGATTCAACTGGCTTTTCATCTTTTCCAAATTTTGACTATTAAAATATTTAATTACTTTAGCTTGATTGGGTATGGCATATGGATCAAGAACCTTACTACAATATTGCATAGTATTGAGTTTCCCTGCGGAGCAATTGCAGGTCAGTATGATCCAAGACATGCCAGATTAAACCTTGATTCTACATTTTTATGACTATGTTTGTCAACAACGTAAGGAAGTTAGTGCATCATAGCTTGTATTACCAGTCATTGATAATACAAGCTAATTGTAGAATCTAAGTTGTTGAATCCTTTTAAAGCAAATGGGTACTAGTTCATGAAGAGTATAGAAGTTCATTACTGTTTGATCCTAGCAATGAGCTTTCTTGCTTAACTCAAGCCGGCATTCATGTTCCATCTATTAAGCGGAATACACACAAGGGGTCATTTTGTACAGAGTTTATACTTTTGAAGAGGCCTCTGTGCCCCGATGTAGCCGATATTGTTGTTGAAAAGTATAAATACATGTATGTAGCTCATCCTCTATGGCGTCTTCTGAAACCTTTATAACTGATGTTAGAATGAGGCAATATAAAGAGAGAATTTTAGGCTGTTAGAACTTATTCAATACTTTCATTGCCATTGTTAAAATATTGTTTTTTCTCGCGATTTAATTCTTTGTTGTATGAAGTTACTTGAAAATATGTTAAGGCATTCTGTTAAGTTCCTCATTAATAACTGATATTTTACCTATGGAACAATTTGAAGTTATTTAACCACTGAACTCTGTGAAGTATTCCCCCGTGGGTGATACCTCACTCCTAAGTTAACTTCGTGATCTAGAGGTGTAGGATTCAATGGAATATCTTTTAATTAATTAATTTAATTAATGGAATATTTTTAATTAATTAATTAGCTCTAACGAATTAAATCTCCCAAAGTTGCGTATTTTATTTATGTACATCCTTTAATTTCCAATGTAGTGATTCAAAAGAAAATATTGCATGAAAAAATTTGCAGTAACTCATAATGCGATAGGTAAAGGGTTAAGTATTTTCGGTGAGTGAGGATGATTGGATAGTAGAATTAAATGTTTAGCTGAACGTAGCAGAAGGTTGCATCTTTTTATTGTGATTCTTCTGACCTACGTTACACTTTAAAAAGAAAATACAAAATAATTTAAGAGCTGTACTTATTGTGTTCGTAGCTTATTACTGGCTTTGAAGGATGGTTTCACCGGCTCATACAGGTATTGCAGCGAAAATGCTTTGGGTAACGTGATCCCCAAATTTGTATAAATAACTGTTACATATTTTTAACAATATGAACTTTGATAAAAAAAATAATAAAAATGTTATTTAATCACTTTACAACACAGGAATACAGCAAAAAAAATGTATTTCAAAATTATGAATAAATTCTGTTCAAACTGTTAAAATAAATCTCTTTTCTACAGCTGTTAATACTTATGAAGTACATTATACTGTTCAACCTAGCGATAACAAAAGTCTTAATAATTTATATCTCTAACGCGAAAGGTTGTAGACCCTTACCTTAGAGCAGGGGTGGCCATTATTTAATAAAAAAATACCTATTCGTGTTTTTTCCAACCTTTCCAACAAACAAGTGTGAAAAAAATTGAAAAAATGTTACATTCAAGCTTGTAATGGAATTTTTATGCAAATAGCACATTTTTTAATGCAAGTCTATGAAGTCGAAATTTAAAAATCATATAATAAATAAGACTAAAATACAAACTTAGATTTTTTTTTATTGTGGATAAACTTTTTACAATTTCAATCAATTTGGTTAGGTATTAAATAAGTATATTTAAAAAAAAACAAAGAACACGTTTTTATGGTTAATCGAACTAAAAAGTGAAAAAAATACTTCTTAATATATGAATAAAATGATAAACGCGAGAAAATTAATGCAATTGTCGTAAAATCGTGGGATGCTAGATAGTATCAATTGTTATCGTTTTTTACTGGTTCTATTCCGAAATGCTGCTTTAGTTTAAAAATGTAGAACAAAGCACCCAACACTTTTGCCACAATGACATTAATTTTCTCGTTTATCATTTTATTCTTATATTAAGAAGCATTTTTTACTTTTTAGTTCAATTAACCATAAAAGCGTGTTCTTTAGTTTTTTAAAAAACTATAATTTATTTTTGATTTGTTAGTTCAATCTACAATAAAAGGATGTTTTTTTTTAGTTTCTTAAACTATCATTTAATCATTGATGAATTAATTTTAAAAGCGTTTTGCTTATAATCTGTAAAACCCACTGGCATCCTATCAGTGCGTCGATATGGCCTGGTTTGCAAAACGTAGGATCAACCAACTGAAGGAAATCTGGATGAGCTGAGTTTGAAATATTTCATGCGGAAGAAGGTGTAAAGTCAAAGATAATTTTCACTAAAAAGAGCTGAGTATTGTCCCTGAAACTTGCATGAGCATTAGGCATAAAATTAACCATTTTGAATCGAAAGGTTTGTGAGGAATTACTTAATCTGTTGACTTCTGAATCAATTCTCAGCTGCTTTAGTAAAATGAAGCAATGAATGATGTTTCATTCCACAGATCCAACAATAGAATTTAGAAAAACAAACTGCAGCCGTTAGAACATAAATTATATTTTTCATATGCAAGAGTCTTTTTTTTATTTCCATCTTTAGAAAAAACTAGACAATTGTTTATATTATGGTAAGAAATTGCTGACGCACCCTCCTCTTTTTCACATAAAGAACACTTTTACGGTTGTAACTTAATCTTTTAGTTGCCAATAGAATATATAGAATTTGTCGTCAAATCTGGAAATAGTTAATTCTAATGATCCTGATCAAGACAATGGAACAAAATTATAAAATTATAGTATTGTCATCGGTCCTTGACAAGTGTGCAAAATTTCGAATTAGTTTGACCTTTCAAAGTGGGTAAATCGAGTTCAAAGATTCTGTGGCCGATTGACACCCCCACGCAAGAACACTTCCACGTTTATGTTTTATTGATCCAATTCGATTCTTAGGGTTAAGTTTCAGAAAATTCAAAATTGACTGTAAATTGATTAGGATGGCAGATAATTCAACATTTTTGGCTCCGATGGGTCTATAATAGCTTGTAAATGAAAAATAAGGAGTTTAATGCCATGAATTTATGTGGAACACGAACTCCTCCACCTCCATGCTTCAGCATGGAAGTGAAGGTGTTCTGGCGTGGAGGGGGGTTGTAAATTGGCTTCAGAATTAGGTAATTTGGTATTTTTTGATGGTATTGTGAATCATGATCTCTATTTAAATATTTTAAAGAGAAATTTTAAATTATCCACCTGAAATTCGGTTAGTGGAGACAATTTAATTTTTTAACTGGGTAATGACGCTAAGTGCACTGCTCTCAATGTACGCCACTGGTGTCTCTATAACTGTCCCCAAATTATGAAAACACCTCTTCAAACACTTTATTTAGCCCAATAGAACATATATGGGGAGACTTTGATGTAAAAAAAAGGAAACATGACAAATAAACACAAAATGTGAAGTAAAAACAATAATCACAGAAGAATGGAGGAAAATCGATGCAGAAATTACAAAAAAACTGATTAAACCTATACCAAGACGCTTAACAGTTCTTGTGGACACTAAAAGATATCCTACGAAGTACTAAATAAGAAATAGTAACTAAATTAAGAAAGAAATACAATATTTAAAGCTAAATTGAGATTTTTGTTAAGTGTATGAAAACTTTTGTGGCGTAAATTTTTAGTAGCTTTATGATTATTAATTTTTTTAAAAGATAGTTATACTATTTGTAAAAATTATATTATGTCATTCCATTAAGAACAAGTTGCAGATATCATAAAAAATTCCAATTTTAATATATTCATTTTTATTAGTCGAAAACATTAAATTTTATTGGAAATTGCAAGTGTACGAACACTTTTGTGGTCTACTGTAGTTCGAGAAACATGGATTTTATAAGTCAAAGCACCAAATGGACATTGTTTGGCTTTGAAATTTATTTATGGTCATCGCGAAAATCAAAGGAATTAGGAATTGAAGCCTTTTGAATAATATTGGAGATTCTGACGATATCAGTGGAACACGTGGCAATAGGACGGTTTCTCATTTAACATTTACAGTGTGAAAATGTTTACTACAAGAAGTTCTCCGGTAATTCTTTTAAAAAATAAACATTTACCGTTGCATAATCTAGGTGAATTTAAGTTTCGCAGCAGAATAACCTGTCAACCAATCTTCAACCAAAGATTGTGGGGTGGCATTCCTGATATATACAAAGAATTCAAGAACTGAGTTGGAAAATTTAAGGTTTTGTGTTCATCACCAATAGTGTCGATTGATTTAAAAGGCATTAAGATTACCTGGAAATAACTTTATATCTGGAAGTTAATTTTGTTAATATTAACATTTTTTTGATTAAGTAACAGGACTACCAAGCCAACTATCATCTAGATAATTATACAGTATATCCGGGAAGACACTCTCAATTACAGTTCCTTTTTGTCTGAACAACAGTACAGAAATTGTCTGGCTATTTGATACATTATGCTTTGGGATGCAATTCTATTTCATCATTTCCAATATCTAGCATTTGGTTACTCCGAAGTTAATACTTGCCCCGATTGATCAACTTGCAATTGTACTCGCGTGTTTATGGTCAATCGAAGTGCTTCGATGCTTCGCCATAAAAGCGATTTTTTTAATTATGCGTTAATCTCGTGAGTAAAAGTAGTACGAGAGGAATGACTGACAATGTTTGTCGGAAATTACCACACAGTAGAAGGACGGCACCACCGAATATTTTTTTGTTCCCTCTTAAATCTTGCAAAGCTCTATGAAATGCCTCGAGTGAATGTTTATGGGATATGGCAAAATCATCTGATTAATGATCGAACTCCTTTGCAATACCGTAGCCAATCCGCTTTTTTTTTCAATTGTACGCATTGCGACTGGTTTCTTATTGAATGCCCACTCAGCTTTGAATCGGAATGCAGTTTGTCCACCATCTACGCGACAACAATGCCTGAAAATGCACGGCCACAATGAAATTCCTATTGCACCGTATTTTTGCAAGGCTGTGCCTTCAAGTTTAGTTGCTATGGGAGTGAAAGTCCGAACGCTGGACTCAAACGCAAAGCCATTCGACCTCATTCCGGAAATATCCAGCTAAGTTAGGGGAGTTTCTGAAATCCGAATCCAGATTCTCGTTCCCCACCCCGAGATGCAACCGGTGACTAATTTCGGTGCACCTGCAAGTTTAGTCTCTGAATGGGGCTTTACGGTTGTCCTACATTATCTAGCAAAATTATAGGAATTTCTAAAATTTTATTTCAGAATTTTGCACCCCACCCAGAAAAACACCAGATAATTCCTTTTCACACCCCAAGAATTCTAAGGTAAGCCACTGCCATTGTTCGCGTAAAATACAGATCTACCATTGTTTCGCATTGTAATCATCTGGCGTTTTTTGATAGAGTTATGGGCATTTCTTTGATTGGATGGGAATTTTCGGATCAGGACTCACTTTTTGCATCTTTACGTCTGTAAGTTAGGCCGCGAATATTATGGTCATCCGGCATTATCCGGCAAAGTTATCCGAGCTCCTAAAATTCGATTTCAGATTCTCACTCCACACTCCAAAACGCACACGGGATTGACTTTTGATGCCCCAGCGCGAGCAACAGTCGCTAGAGGGAATGAAATTCCGAGCGTGGGACTTGATTGCAAAGCCTTTCCACCTAAT
Source organism: Trichonephila inaurata madagascariensis (assembly GCA_019973955.1). Lineage (NCBI taxonomy): Eukaryota > Metazoa > Arthropoda > Arachnida > Araneae > Nephilidae > Trichonephila > Trichonephila inaurata. The sequence continues at coordinate 68,451 of BMAV01005071.1, forward strand.
TCCGGTAATATCCTGCAAAATTACGGGAATTTCTGAAACATCAGATTCTCGTTCCCCGCCTCTCAACGCAACTGGAGACTTTTTTCGTTGCCCTCCAGCCTGCGAGTTCAGTTCCTGGGAGAGGGACATTTGGGTCGTCCAGCATAATCCGGTTAAATTTCGGGAAAAGCTTTGAAGAGAATTAGGATATGAAACAATGATTAAGAAATTTCAAATAAAAAAAGGTAAGAAGCTTTAATTGTTAATGCATTCCATAGTGTTTACAGAAATTTTCCTTTAACACTTACAGGACACTAGTCTATTAAAACTGCTGTGAACAGTATTTTTCCCAATATGAATTTACAGATCTCAACAGCTCCTGCCCGTGCCATTTTTTTGATTGAAAAAAAAGTTCTATACAATTCCTATTTTAAGTTCTTTTTCTCCATATATATATATAAAATTTTAATATATATATATATATATATATATATATATATAATATTGTTCAAATTTTCAATCGTAAATAAAAATTTCTATTCATCCATTAAAATTAAATACATTTTTAAACTTGTAGTGGATGGCACTTGATGTTTATACAGTTTTTTCAAATATCAATTCATTAATTAAATTTTATTTTTTAATTTTAATGTTATTCTGCGTTATTGATGTAGAAGTTACAACTGGCTGCAATAGATGGAGCCAGTACGTTTTTCTAATGAATTAGGAATTAACTTTTAAAAACAAATTTTATTTTACTTGTTAAATATAGCTATACTCTATCTTCCTATATTAACATTTATTTTATAGTCACTCTGAAGGGAATGTTTTGAAGTTTTTGCTTGGTATAGATAGATAGGGGCTTGATTTATTTTAATTCAATGAAGGAATTATAGATAATAGATTGCATTCTCTCTCTCTCTATTAGTTCTAATCGAGAAATAATTTCCAATATTACTTTGAGCTTTGTACATTGTGGGGAAAATAAAAGTGGCCGGACAAGTGGTTACAATTGGACGTGAATGTTACGTGCTCCTCAAATTGTTTACTGAGATAACAATGAATGGCTTGGACATGGATCTTTTCTTTATTTCTGATGAGAAGCCTGGTTTCACATGAGTAAATTCACAGAAATTGAGATTTTTTTATCAACTAACAGAATGACAGAGTCTACGTAATCCTCGTAACTTCCAGCACATACTATTTCAGGATCAGAGGGTTAGCGTTTGAGTTCTGTCTCTGAAAGCCGCCTTATTAGTCATCTTCTTTCATGACCCGTGGGTAGTCTAGTGGCTGGACATTGGACTCCAGATCAAAGGGCCTAAGCCCACCAAATATCATTCAAGTACACATGGAGTACGTGCTCGTTTAATCAGTGCATTCGAAAGTCCTGTAGGCGCTCGCAGCATAAACCACTGGTGAAGGGTGGTGGAAATATTGTGGTAGAGATAGGTAGTGTAGCCATTTATCCTGTAGAAATCCAACCTGTCTACGGACACACGATGACTACAACATCTTCTTACATCAGATGTTAAATTCAGAGGGTTACATTTCCGATAATTTGAATCCATTTTGAGTAGCATTAACTGATGGAAAAAAAAACAACGGCTACCACACGATGAGGCACAGATTCACCAAGTTTTAGGAAACGTTCCATGGAAATGACTTGCCAAATATTGGCTAAAGCTCTTCATAATTCAGTAAGGCTCGTTGGTGCTGTGTGATGGCATTTCACGCCTTGTTCCCAAACATCTCAAAGATGCTGAATAGGATTTAAGTCTGGGCTTCTGGGTGGCCAATTTATGACAGAACAGTCGGAGGAATGCTCATCCAACCAGCCGGTATCCAACCGGGAGTTATGAGAGGTACATATGTCTTGCTGGAAAACTCCATTATCGTGCGGATAACATAACAGCATAAGCAATTAGAGGTGATCACCCAGCAACTCTACGTACCGAATTTCATTGAGGGAGGTTGGTACACGCCACAAAAAATAACAAACCTTTTTCCCAAATTCAACTGGGTTTGGGTAATTTGAGCAAAAAGGACTGCTGGTTACGTCCAATACGTCTGAGCTGTCTCCCCTAAGCACTGTCTTTGGCTAATTGTCCTTGCAGTTTGCCCGTTTGCAGTTTCGTCCAGCACCCCATTTTCTTTACTCTTACACTGTTGCCCTTTAAAAATTTACCAGTTCCCCCAACGATTTCAAAAATTTGAATGGCCCATGGGGCCTTGCCCCTTTACGATTTGTCCGGATCGAAGGCGTCTAAATTAAGAGTTTCCTATCCCGGTAATTCCCCCAACTAAGTTAAAAAAACCACAGTACGCGCTATATATGCAGTTACCACTGAACCCTCACTTGTGCATAAATGATGCGCAGCGCTAACCCCAAATTTTTGTGTTTTACCCCTTTTCATCCCTCAACAGTGGCACAATACACCCCCTTCAGGGGGTTTTTTTATAGAAAAAAAATTTTCCTTTCCCCAGTTTTCCATGAAATAAATAAGAATAGAAAATTTAAAAGGGGAAAAAAAAAAACATTTTAAAGATATTTTAAAAATTTAATTGATCAAAAAGCTAAAATTAAAAAAATACATTATACCTCTTTTGCCAGAAAAATTGATCAAAAATTTAAAGGGAAACAATTACAGTTTATTATTGCTCATATTGCCAACATTAGTTAAATAAAAAGAGGAAAAAAGTATATATTGCAAAAATAGATTATATTTAATTATTATCAAAAAAAAACATGTTGTAAAAAAAAACCGTTGTTTCATGAGAATATGCCATAAATTCTCAATGGGATTTAGGTCTGGTAAATTTCCGGCCTTTTGGGCATTTTTTATTTTTTTTTCCCCGCATAAAAGTCTGATCAATTTCAAAATTGTAAAAGCCTGTTATGTTGAAATGTTCCATCAAATTTTTCCCAAAGGAATGCAAAAAATTTACGGGTAAATTAATGGGGTAGGGGATAATTTTCATTTTAAAAGGGGGTTGCCCTACTTTGTGGGGCCATAAAGGGAAATTTTCAAATTTAGTGTCATTTAGTTTAGAATACCAAGATAAAATTGTTTTAAGATCTTTTTGACAAACAAAACTATTTTAAATACAAATTTTAAAAAAATTTCTAGAATAGTTTTTTAAAAATTTTCCCCTTTTTTTAAAAAATGTTTCAAAAATAATACTTTTTCCCCGGGCCCTTATATAAAAATACTCTCCGAGAGTAAAAACCCGGGTTTTTTAAAAAATTAATTTTTTTCAAGTTACCACATATTGAAATAATTATCGGCTTTTTTTTTCCCAAAAAAATTTCCCCCTCTGTTGTCGTAAGAATGGAAAAAACCCATTTCTAAGATATATATTTTTCCCCCTTTAGTTGACCCTTTTTTGAAAGGGGGTTTTGAGCTATATACGGGAAAAAATATTATTATTTTAATAAAACATTTTTCAAAAAAAAGGAGAATATTTTAAAATTCCATACTTTTGGCCTTTTTTTGAAAATTTGAATTTAAATAATTTTTATTGAATACTATTTTTTCAATTTTTATACATTTTCCAACCCAATACCAAATATCATAAATATTATCCTTTTTTAAAAGTTTTTTTCAAAATCAGGGTTTCCCGGGAACTTAACGGAACCTTAAGAGGAACCGCGTGACATTTGTTGTAAAAAACCCCAAAAAATTTTTTTTTGGAAGGATTTTTAAAGGTCTGTTGGGTTTGGATTTGGTAGCAGCCCCCTCATCTTCACGTCGTCTAACCAAATATAATTTGCATCCTGCACAAATAAAGGGGTTTTCATCACTAAAAATCACCTTTAATTCCCGTCCGGATCGGTTTTTTTTCCCCAAATTAACGTTTTTCCCCTTTTTTTGAACTAAAAATTCCCTTTTTCCCCCCCTTTTGTTCCCTTTTACGGCTAACTTTCGGCCTTTTTCCCATATTTGAGAGCCCTTTTCAAAAAATAACCCAAATAAACCCTTCGAAAGTTTTTTTTTCCCTTTTTGGATTTAAATTTTATTTGTTATTCTAATTTTATTTTTTCCTTAGATTTTTTAGTTTTCCTTTCTTTGGAGACGATTTTCCCGGGAATCTTAGAATGTTTTTAAAATTTTTTAAAACACTTGAGATACCCACACCCAGCTACCGTGCCTATATTCGGGATAATAAAGGGGAAGTGGTTCATTAAGAGGATTTTTTTAAAGAACGAACCCTTTTTTGGAGTTATATTTATTCCAGAACAAGTAAGAGTAATACGGGTTACACGGAACACAAAATTACAACAAACAGCTGCCACAATGAAGGGCTTACAACTGGACAATTTATACACCAAAACCAATCAAACGAATAAATTACAGCAATGTTCGATTCACATTTCCTCTAAGTATATATAACCGATTTGAGGGGGCTCGTGACATCATTGATAAACACATACCAACTACGATAAGAAAAAAAAAGTAAATAAAAAATTTTTTTAACTTCAATTCCCCAACCTTTTTTGGAAAAAAAAGTACTGGCAAACCCTCTGGTTAAACTAATTTTAACCCATGACGGAAAAAAAACGCAGAATAAATTAAAAATTAAAAAAAAAAATTTAATTAAAAAGAATTAATGTTTTAAAAAAACCCTAGTAAATATCAAGGCGCACTACAAGTTAAAAAAAATTTATTTGAACTTGATTGGATAAACATAAAGTATTTCATTAACGATTGAAAATTCAAACAAGATAAATATATACAGAGTGTGAGCTAATTTGTAGGGGAATTTTTAAAAAGTTGTCCCAATTTGTTCGAAAATTTTAGTACATTTAAAAAAATTAATTTTTACTTTAAAAAGTTGATTTTAAATATATAATCAATTAGCTTTAAAAGCAACAAATCAATGATCTCTTATTACAAACAATGCAATTTATTTATGAATTTTAACTATCAATATCATACGCTCTAATCATCACAGTTAATTTTGTTAAATATAGTTTCGAAATATACAAACGCTTCCTATTTTACAATTTTCACCTCTCAAAAATCAAAAGAATTAATTTATTTAAATTCTAAGAAAATATATATATATATAAAAAAAAGAAAATGAGACAGAAAAAAGCAGAAAACAATTTATCACGAAATATTTTACGTGATATGCAAAAAATTTAAAAAAACCCAGTTTTTCCCCTTATTTATATTATCTTTTAACATAAACACCTGTCTTACTTGCATAACGTAAAACGCATTTCTCATTTAAAAAAAAGATCGTGATAAGAGGGGGGCAAACAAGGGCCTGGGGGCAATGTTTTAAAAACAACGCCTGTATAAGGGAAATGATAGTGATAAGGGAAAATAAACCCCTTTTTATTAAATCGCGATCGGGTTTTATTTTAGAAAATAAATGTAAATGTGAATTATGTAAAGTTGTGTGAAATTCCCAAACGTCTGAGAGTAAAAGGTTGTCACAAAATAAGTGGAAAAAAAAATAGAGTTTTTCTGAGAACATAATTATAAATTCATAACATGTGAATAATTACATATTCTTTTGTATGAGATAACACCCATCCCAATGTCAAATATATTTTATGTTTATTTTGGGAAATTTAAAACTTAAAGAAACATGGCTGTTTCAACAATGCATTAATTTTTCTAGTAAACTTTGGGTCCATTATGCCGGGTTTTAACGAAACAAAAGGGATGAAATGAAGGAAAGAAAAAAAGTTCCCGGGGTTATTTCCATTTACGAAGGTAAGGTGAAAAAATTTTCGACCTAACAGGTGAAAAACAAAACACACACACACCCAAAAAAAATTTTAAAAAAAACCAAACACAAAACCCAACCCCCCAAAACCCGGACCTTCCCCAAAATAAATGAATTTTGGAAAAATTTTTTATTTTTTTTTCTCCCTTTTGTTTTTTAAAATTTTTTTCCCCGGGGAAGGGGAAAAACCCCGAACCCCCAATTATTAAAATGTTAATTTAATTTTGGTTTTTGGTTTAAAAAAGTTATATGCAGTAATTCAAAGGGATCTGAGGGCAAAAATTTTCAATAAAACAATACTTTAAGTCCCCCAGTTTATTTATATTTGTAAAACCCCTCCTTCAGATTTTTTCAGTTTTTTTTAAATTTGTGATCTTGAGTCCTCCAAGACTCCGCGGATAATTTTCCCCTTTTTTTTACCCCCCTAAAGAGGAAAAAAAACTGTTAGCCACAAACCCCACCCAAATAAAACTGCCGCATTCATCTTTTTCAAAGGGAAAATAAATTTAAAAAAGCACATCCACTTTTTCTGGGCCCTTCACAGATGCCATTTACGGGAAAAAACACGATTTTTTAAACGTTTCCGTTTGAGGAAGCTGTAAAAGCCGAGATTTCTGGAGCGAAAAAAGAACGTTTGTGTGTATTGACTTATAACCACGCGTGATTGAGTTTTTTGTTCTTAGTATTAAAATCAATAAATGTGCTGCTAAAATACAAAGAAGACTCATATCTTTTCAACAAAAGAAAAGATTCACCCAATGAAAGTTCTTAAATTTACGGGAAATTGTTTCATATACACTGAGTGACCAAATTGTGATTATTTGACCCTTCTACGGAGATCAGGTATAACTTCTAGTAGTTGCTACTACGGGTGAGATAACTATTAACATGAAAAAGAATGCAGGAGCAGTGAAGCATCAGTGACACTGTTTTGCTTACGATGAAATAGGTGGAAAACGTGATTTAGCTGTTTTTAGACACGGGATGACTGTAAGTGTCCGAAGCATCGTAACCAGTATCAGCAAAATGGCTGAAATTTGTTTAGTGTTCGTGAGCAGCAGTTGTAAATGTTTACGGAGAGTGCCACGTTAGGCTTGGTCTTCACAGGCTTACCAATTGTTCGCTCAGAAAAGATAAATGCGAAAGTTGATTAGTCCAACAAAAGAGCAACCGTACTTCACATAGCGGTGAATGTTAAGGAGCAACTGCAGACGTCTTTGAACGAACTGTTCACCACACATCACACCGTATAGGCCAGGGAAGGGCATTAAGTTGATGGCGATTGACCGGTGAACCGCCTAAACATTTTGGGATGACCGCCGTTTCTAAGGCCCAAGACATGCACATTAAAAGCAGCATGCTAATGAAACAGTGATGCCAGCTATATTGGAGAATCGATGCGATTGTGTTCACTTAAGCAAATGAATTCGATGAATTCGTAGACGACACATGTGGCTTCATGGGAAACGCACGAAGACGCTTAACTCGTTCTATAGAATGAAAATGCGATCAGCCGTACTGATCAGTTTTTCCTCACACATCGATTGGAGGGATGAATAAACTTTAATGATCAGCTTTTTCCGCGATAGTCCGGACTTGGCTATTGAAACTTCACCGTAAGAAACCCGTTTCCGTGGGATTGGGTTCTCGTGATTATTCCATCCCACGATGGTGAGAGAACCGGCAGCGAGCATGTTAAGTTCATACGTCGGATTTATTAGTATGTTTGTACTTTGCTATCAAAACGCAGCTTTAATGTGGCATGTTTTCTTTTATTTTTCAGTTACGTAGACAAGTATATATTCCGCATTTATTATTAAGTTATAATTCTGAAGACTTTTTTTTAGCTCATTACATCTATGCCACTAGGGGGACCACCACATCTTGGAAAAATTAGAAGTAGCCCGTATCCTGGAAAGTCTGCCCATCCCTAGTATAGGCTATGGTAGCCGACGACACGATCAAAAGCCTTCACTGTTAGCCTTGGACAAGAAAATAAATATCCAGTTCGTAAAAAGAAGGATTGGACTGTAAATGACTGAAAAAGGATTATGAGGTCCTATGAATCAAGTCCTATAAATCAGGCAGCTTGCTGGGTGTTAATACGGAAAAAAACTAAATGAAAGTGTGAACTCATCCATATTGCCACAACTCTTCAAGCTAGTGGAGGCATTATTATAATTCTGGGGGTGTTTTCTTGACGTTGCATGGGTCCTTTGATTCGTGAGGAAGAACTTCTAAATGCCCAAGGGTATTTAAGTGTTGTCGCAGATCAAGTATACATCCATTTGTATAAAAAAGTACCCTGCCAGAGATGGATACTTTCAAAAGGACAACACTCCCTATTATACATCTTACATTGTCTCTAGAAAAGCACGGCAGAAATTGGTTCTTGCTAAGTGGGTATGCACAATAAGACCTCAGTCCAGTCAAAGATCTGTGAGATGAGAACAAACGAAACATCTGCTAGTACCATCGAATTGGAAAACGCAGTGTAGCGGATATAAACTTTAATTCCTCATAACCCCTACCAATGATTAAGAGTTTTTGACAGGAAGTATCGATGCAGTTTTAAGCGCAAAAGGTGGTCTAATGTTGTGTTGAAAGGGTTTTGTCAAAATAATGTGACCACTTTAAGCATGTAGTAAGTCTTATACGAAAATACAACTCAAAACTCAGGTGTATGTTAAAAATCACTTTTTATTACAACAAAAACATAATTGCATACATTTACACTTTTCTCACTTCTTGACAACTGATCCAGCAATTCATTAAATTTGCTTTTTTTTTCGCACGATATATATACATTCTTATCATTTGGAAATTTCATTTCATTATTTCGAAAATTTACAGAAAATATTTCTTGGATACAATTGCGGAAGCCATCAAAAACAGAACAGTGGTGATAGCGGGAGTGAAAATGGCTTCCGCGCCGTTACATGTGACCACATCGTATCCACCTGACGGCTTCTTCTTGCAGCACCAGCAGGATTTATTGCTGCAGCATTTTCCCGGAACGCACGTTAAGTCGCAGCTCATGGAGTTTTGAACAGTGGAATTGTTAAAGCTGTCGAATCCTTTGAAGGTTCCAGTACCAGCATACATTTCTCGCCTTTCCTCTGCGACAAATCCACCGGAGGCACAGCATTTGTTGCTGCCTTTGATTTCGCAGCACATTAGACCTACAAATCAAATTCAATATGAGAGACTTTACATTGAAAATTATAAAATAAAATTGGAAGAGTTTAGTAGTACTTTTATTTCATAGATATGAAGTAATTGTGATTGTATTTAAGTTGTCGGTTCTTGTTTCATAATGGAAGCTACTAGTTAGAAATGAATAAATAGCAATTATATTATTATAATTAATAAAAATAGTACTCCAAGACAAAAATCGGTACTTACGTAGTATCATCAATGTTGGCATAATTGCGATAACTCGCCAAATTGGCAAATCCGATTTCGCTCGTGTCGTAGGTACCGAATTGGCAACCATGTGCTTTTATTTCTCTGCTTTCTGCTATTCTAAGCCTAACCTTTCGTTGATATTGCAAGGTACAACACTAAAATGCGAATCTGGGATTTACCGAATTCTTATAAGTAATACAATTTTTACTTCATTATTATACTATTACTATAAATAACAAAATATATAAATTTTAATTAAATAAAAGTTATTTTTAGTTTTATTGATTATTATTTATTTATAGCTTATTAATATTTGCAAATTTTTTAAGCAACCTTCTCCATGTTCCCGTCACCGTATTTAGTTTTTAGTATTCGTGCGGTTTTATGGTTGCGATAGGACGCAAGTACCTAAAAATCATATGCACTTAGTGGGAGATATTTTATTTTAAATAAGTTTACATGCAAATATTTTTTTCATCCAGTATAAAAACAGGGCGTTTCGAAACACATAGGTTACAATTTAAAAAGTGACATAAAACATCTAAGCCATAAATTTTCATCATGCACTAAAACTTGTTTTTTGTGGTAGATAGAGACCGCAGAAAAATAAATCGCACACAATATATTGGAAAATTTCATAAACTCTTACATATCACAAACAACTTCGTCGAAATACTACAGAATTTTTTTATGCAGTGGAGAGGGACCGCATAAAAAAGTCGCACTCAGAAAATACGCCAATTATTTATGAAATTTATGAGAAAAGTACTTCTATAACAAAATAATTAAACTGCACATGGAAACATTTAAAAAAGTATTTACTTTCGCACTGTATATGTTACCGTTAAAGTGTATAACTCGGTTATTTTATAGAATAACTATAGGTATTTTACGAAATAACGAGACAAGTCAGAGTTAAAGTATGTAATAGAAGAAGAATTTCGTAATTTACCTAGTTATTCTACGAAATAACTAAGAATAGACCACATTAAAGCTTAAAATAAACTATTTCAAAGATATTTCATAATTTAATTGATTATAAATAGCTAAAGTCTCTCGAAAAATACATTTTACCTCTTTTGCGGATGAATAATTGATCAATAATAAGGGAAAGCAGTTGATGTACTTTATTATTGCTCATATTGTCAACATTAGTTAAATAGAAAGGGGAAAAAAGAATATCTTGCAAAAATAGATTTTATTTAATTATTATCAACAAAAATACGTTGTGAAAAAAAAGTGTTGCTTCATAAAAAACATTGTTTAAACTTTTTAAAACAAAAATGTAAGAGAATATTAATTTAAATTTTAAGAGATGCCTTTATTTTACTTTTTACATTATTTATTAAAGCAATGATTGTGCTGTGATGACACTTTGGATTGCACTGCTTATTATTTTTAGAAACAAGCACGCCTTTTACTATTACACATTTTTTTTTTACACGAACGCTTTTTCAATCCTTTTCCAGTACCCCAGCTTTGAACTGTTGCAACAGATCGAAGCGTTGTGTCAATATTTGGAAGTTCCTAATCGGCCTTCCCAAAACGGGGAACCGGTTAAGAATTTCCCCAGTGCCGTATTTCATACTTTTAACACGATCAAGTAATCGTTATTCTATAGAATACCTAGTTATATCGTAGAATTTAACAATTTTATATACTCTCACTGACTTGTCTAGTTATTTCAAGAAATACTGAGTTATTCTATGGAATATTAGATTTCACACTTTAACTGTAACATATAATGGAGAAGTTTTCAAAATGCATATACGTAATTCTCTGCTACTCGTAGTAATCCAAAGTGCTCATCTTATTGAGATGAATTTGTTCAAAATCGCTATCGTCGTTTGAGGATACAATTTCAATTGATTTATTGTTTGGCACCATAAAGTAAGAGATAAGTTATAGTGACGAAGGTGGGTTGGTCAGTTGATTGTAAATGTCAGCATAACACGGGATATGCATGCTGAAAGCTCTTTGTAATTTCACACTCCATTCGGAATTGGTATCTATTTTAAGAAAATACTTTCCCAATTTGTTGGAAAGCCTTATTCCTGCATACATTTAATCCACTCTCAAGGAATTTGGTTCTTCTTGTGTGTCAGGCTTCATAATCTCTCAAATTATCGATAATGTCACTGTCAATGAAATTTTCGTCTTCAATCAAGCGCGGGCTGTTGGCGCGTTGAAAAAAAAACAACTGAACTTGCATTGTTGGGAGGCTGTTTATAATAAATGAACAGAGCAATGTACAGTGTGTGTATGTACATTGGAGATGCGTAACGTCCACACCCGCCTCACAAGGGGGGTCGCAGAACTGCAGGGCTCCCAAAACCTTCCTAATGCCAAATATCTATTTACCCAATTTATAAAATATTAAAAGGGAAAAAAAAGATTATAACAACTTTTTTACACCATTGGACACAAAAAAACGAACTAAACGGGAATACCCACTAAAAAAA
>BMAV01005073.1:0-69309 GCA_019973955.1 Trichonephila inaurata madagascariensis
GCGGAGTTGAGATGCAACATATTCTTAGAATAGATCAAAGACTAATCACGGTGTATGGGTGTGAGTTAATGTGTGTTCCAGCTTTTCTTTTTTTAGGTCTTGGAAATAAGCTTTTGTTTATGGAAAACTGGTTTGAGGGCAACAGATCGATAATATGACTCATATTTATAGCAACATTAAATTTCAATTGCTTAAATAATAATTCCGAAATTAGTATCTCCAATGCATATTCCACTACAATCAATAGACCACATTATTTGTGTCATGTGGTATAAAATAATAAGTACTATTAAAAAAACGACATATATACGGAGTGGTATTCACACTTTATAAGTTTTAGTATCAAACCATGTTTGGAATTTGGATTTAATTGAATTAACCATGTATTGGTAGGATATTCCTTTCCCATTTTTTCACACCAATTTTGATAAAATCGATTTTGAATAGATAGTTCTTCTATCATCACTTCTATTTTCTTTTCGATCATTAATTACGGAGCATTTTTCTAAGATAATGCAGAGATGAATTTTATAACAGCACACAGGGGTAAAACAATTATGCGTTTTACTGTTTTTAATTAATATCTTTTAACTAATTGCGATATTGGACCGAATTGAGAATCTAAACCATTCTCGAATTCACTTGAATCCACGCAAAATATGTCATCAAAATCGGTCCAGCCGCTTAGGAGGAGTTCAGTCACATATACACATGCACAAAAGAATTATATATATAAAGATTATTTGAAAAGATATTAATTAAAAACGCTAAAAAGCATGATTCGTCTGCATTTTTGTAACAATGAATACCCGGTTTGGCAAAAAGTTGATTTTGACGCCAACTTACGTCATTTTTATAACAATAACGTTGTTATAACAATGCAGGTGAATATTGAGTTGAATGTTTGTAATTAATATATTTTTAACTAATTGCGATATCGGGCCAAATTGTGAATCTAAACCATTCTCGAATCCACTTGAACCCACACAAAAAATTTCATCAAAATCGGTCCAGGTGTTTAGGAGGAGTTCAGTCACATACACACGCACAGAAGATTTTTTATATATATAAGATATTTAATTTCTGTAACTCTATCGCGTTCATTGTGTAAGGCAAAGTTTTCCACTCTCCTTCTCTCTCCTTTACTAATTACTTGAAATGCTTTGGTTTATTACCATACAAATAAATCTAGGAAATCTTAAGTGTCCTCAAAAACTAGTTCCGTTACCTAGCACTGCATAACTTCAAAAAAAGCAAACGAAAAGTTTTCTGGGTCCAAAGCAAAACAATCTCCCTCGGACTTTTTCTCTCACTGAATCAGCAATGGTTTATTAATTCTCAATGAAGTGTCTGTTGGACACTTTCTGTGTCGTTGCCCGGGCAACAAACAGTTTTTTCCAACAATTGGTGCATGGTGGCTTCCCTGACACCTTGCTGTCATGGAAACCAAAAAAAAGGGGGGAAGGTTCTGGGGGTCTTCCACCGCCTATTCGAATAGCAGCCACTTGAATAATTCATCCTTGTGTTGTGCTTGAACTACATTGGCGAACGCAAGCCCCTGTAGTCGAGTGACCCAGATTAAATTTCCATCAGTGACGAAATAGACCCGCTCTATTAGATGTGCTCGTTGGCAAATGAGACATTAATTTCTTGGGGAGTATTTGCTTTTCCATGTAGAATGTCAGAGGCAATATTGCGATTACTTAAGTTTAATTACGGGGAACGTAAAAACAAAGATAGGCCTGTTTTTTGTTTCACCCCGTGTTTTTCATTCTGCTAATGGATTGAGGATCCGGGCCATTGTTTCTTGGGAGATGTCGAACCAAACGGAGCGAAACATTGGTAACGAAAATCCCAGATCTTGGAAGAATACAAATTGCTCCCGACGTTTGTTTTAAATTGTTTGCTTTGGGAATTTTAACTGTAGAATTATATATTACTCGGGGAATGCGGGATTTCTTAAGTATTATATAAAATAGGATTCGCTGTGAATCTTGAACAAATACACAGATTATGAGTAACTGTTGAAGGGACAAAGAGAGGAGATTTACAGCACATTCACAGTTTCAACAATTTCATTCACATCACTCCTTTTACCATATTATTATTTTTAAATACTTCGTGAGGCTCTCATTTATATATTTTAAAAATGCTGAAGATCTTTCTCTTTCGTATGAAATTTGATTTTTCATATGAAATATATTGAGTTGTGTGATTGAATACTGTGTACATATTTTGTGAATTTGCGTGAAAGAGGGGAAAGCAGTCGACTACTCCAATTATTCGAATAATAAGATTTATTAGAACAAACGACTACATGAAGACCAATTGAGGTGTATACACATATAAAAATCACAGCAGATTATTTACAATAGCTGAAAATGCAATCGTAACAAACAAGCTCTCTAACACTTTCCAGAAACGTCTCTATGGAATATTTCCACTAGCAGAAACTCAAAAGTCTCTCTTGTCTTATCGCAGACAACGCACAAACAGATTCTAAACTCGACTGACTGGAAAGTTGTCTTAAAGCTCCCCTATCTATCTCTCTTCTCTTATATATATATATATATATATATATATATATATATATATATATATATATATATATATATATATATATTTCTATTTCTAATTAAATATAATTTTATCTTAGTTCATTTTTTTTTTTAAAATTCCTTTTTGTTTTTTTTTTTTAAAAAAAAACACAAAATTTTGAAACCTTATTTTAATTGCTATATATCGATTTGTATATAATCATCCAATTTTTTTTTATTTTGTTATATATTTTATTTGTTTTATCTATTCTAAATTTGTTCATTATTTTTTTAAAAAAAATCTTCCTTTTTTTTGTTTATTTTAAAAAAAATTTTAGTGCTTTTTTTAATTGCAAAATAAAATCTAGGTGGCGCCACTTTTTTTTTCTTTTTTTCCCAAATAGTTTTTCCCAATTTTTTTTATCTTTTCCCGTGGGGGAACTTATTATGGAAGGTTAATTTTCATTTCCAGTAATTATTTTACAGAAGGGTTTTTTATTTTTAATTTTTTTTTTATTTATTTATTTATTTTTTATTCCCCTCCTTGTGAATTATTATTGTTCTATTTTCTTGCTTCATTTTAATATATTACGGTTTTTCTTCCACGTGTTGTATTAGGCTTAACTTTTCATCTAGGTGGTTTTTTTTCCCCTATTATGTCGAAAGTTTCTGCTGAACGGGGAAGGTAGGATATAAGGTAGTTGTTGAAATTGAGCGTATTTCATAAGCAAAAGAAAAAACAAAGACACCGTTTCTTCACATTAATTTTGAAATTGAGTTATGACTGATTTCGTATTAATTTTCTTTTTCAATCTGACTTGCAAAAATAGGTCTTGCATTCTACATACTAACAATGCCAAGTTTAAGGTATTTTGACCTTGTAATAACCTAAAACTCCATGCTGATATCCTTACTATATAAATCAGTGTTAATATCACTCCAGATATATTTCCGCTAATGGGCGTTTCCTCGAGAAAGCCACACGTGAAAGGGAAAGCAGGAATTCAATTAGCCTCCCATAGAGTAAATTGAGGAACAAACAATCGCAATGATAGGAACAGGGTCTATTACACCGATAACAGGCACAGTGCCATTCCTATTTGCTGTAATTGCGCTGGGATCATTGGCAGCCAAAGGAGGGGGAAGAGAAAGGAAAGTTTTCGAACATCTCGTTCGAAATGAATCTCACGATGAGAAAATTATGCCACTTCCCTCCCTGTCTCCAGCACGTAATGCACCTGCCCAAGCTCTGAAGGCACAACGTGAAAATGGTTCGAATTATTAAAATCCACAGATGGATTTGGAGATCTATTGCAGAGAGAAATCTTTCACCTCTGTTTGAATCATCCTGTGGGGTAATGGTTTCAAGTTCAGAGACCCCAATTGGAGGGTTTTAAACCCAAACGTCTGTGGAACACGGTTGAAGTAACTTTCTCTCTAATGATGGTGGACGAAGATTGGGGTAGGAATATATCTTCGCATGTCGTTTGCAATGATGTTCATCTTTATTCTACAGATTGATTTATCTTTGGGGTATATCCATGAAAAAAATGCCGAAAATTTATTCTTTGTAGAAATTTTTTCCTGTAAGAAAAAAAGAAAGGTTTCCAACCGCAGTGAAACGTGGGTTCCCTGTTTGGTTATATCTTGAAGCTTAATTACTTTCCATAAATTAAAGTATTTAGTATAACATGGAGATTAAAAAAATAATTAAAAAAATTATTTCAAAATTTAATATTGCCACAAAGAAATTGAATTTTCAAAAAAAAAAAAAGGGGGAGGAAAGTCTTTATTTTGGTTTGATGATTTTAGATTCAAATAAAACTATTTTTTTACAATGTCAATAAGCAAAAGCTATGTTTTTGATAAGTGAGTCCTGAGAGGTGAACTGTACAATGTACATTGCAGCATTTTATAAGCCCAGCTCTCTCACCCCACCGACGAATCAGTCCAATCCAAGCATTACCGTCTACCTCTTTATCGTACACTGTCATTTCGACAGTATACTTTTTTTAAAATATAGTACTAAAGAAGCTGTTAAACATACCTGATGTTTTTTTCTTTTAATTATTTAGTAGATACCCTCTGATCGCGTAATAAATGTTTAAAAGTACTAAAATGCAGGATTTTCCTTAACAAAAGTTTCTTTTGTTTTTTTTAAGCTAAAAAGCTCGAATACCAAAACTTTATTCCTTTGTGGAAGTGCTTGACTTATAAATCAAGTTTTTCCCTTTTTACTTTTTCACTTCATCTATATAACAGAAAACATTTTTCTAGCATAGGTAGGTTTTGAAATTCTGAAAAAAATTTTTCGCTCCACTCCAGTGAATAGCTTTAAAGACGATGCTGAATTGGATTTTATTTGTACACTGCGTTCGTTGATGTAGAAAGAGTATTTTGAAAAAAAATTCGAAAACTTGTTTTGGAAGATAATACAAACTTTTTGATTAAATCTGAATCTGGGGAATGAACAAAAATTAATTTCTTAATGACAAAATCAACCTTAAATCAAATAAAATTTTAAAAAAGCAGTAAATACACGTAAGAGTTGAAGCCACTGAAATTTACGTGCGAGTCATCAACGACTGCGATGCATTAATTACAAGAACAATCCATCATCCAATTGCGCATCTTGATCCTCATTATTGATTCGAATGCCGAAATACCTCATTTTGTCCATGAAACAACAGCTTCGATTAGCGAGGGGACGTGATCCCATTAAAGCTGCCGGGCCGAGAGGAGTCGAAGGCTAGAGAGCATCCCTTCCTTCTGCAACCGTGACCTCTTGTCCATCGGAAGGGAGGTGGATTCTGCTACCGTTGGACTCGCTAATGGACTATTTTACTTATTCGCCATCACTCTCTGGAAGAAAATAATTAGTAAAATGCAGATTCATCATAAAGCAAACACGTGCGCATTACTTTTGATGGAACGACTGCATGCTTCCATTGTGTTACAGGACGGTTTTTCAATCACTGGACAACCTTCGCGGTGATTGTTTTATCATTTTTTTTTTAGTTAATTAGAACGATGAAGTCATTCATCTGAAATAGAAAATCTTGTTTCTACGTTTTCGAACTCTTGCTTTCGTTTTAATTGGCTACATTTTTATCGCATTTGGCTCTTTTTCAATCTTGGCGTCTGATGATAATAGACTGTTTGCGTAATTTGAAGTGATTACAATAGGCTAAATTCATGAGACGTCGTTAGTCAAACGAAAGCTGCAATAGCATGTTCTAGCCAACCAATTCATAAATTCATGTGACGTCATAGACGCATGATAAATACAACCACGTGTTTCCAGCCATTCAGTTCATGTGCTTCGATGTTGCCAACTTTTGCTTTTTGCTGCAACTTTCCTTTAAAATTATCAGTTTGCCAATAATAAAATAAAATGCATTTGTTTTTAAAAAACTTATGCAGTATAGGAATTTATTATTATTATTATTTTGGAAAACTTTTTGAAGCATCTCGGTTACTTCAACATGTTTACCTAATAATCAAATTTAAAGTTTTATCTAAATTTTACAAGTAGAACAAGTGCAAATGTAGTGCAAGATTTGAATTCAATGCCAGAACACGTGATTGCATTTATCATGGGACCGTCCTGAATTTTGCCAGTTGTTGTGTTAACAATGTCACCTAAGTTCATTAGCTCCCAAATTATTCTCTTTGAGTATTTGCCAAATAAACCATTTTTTATGGCCAGTTTCAGGCAATATTTTCATGTTACTGAGAATGAAACACCAAGAAATGTTATTTTACGAAATTTTTCACTTTGTTTTTCTCATAAAAGATTCTGCAAAATGATAAGAGAATTTGTGTTAGATATAGTTTCAAATGATCTTTGAATATGAAAGGAAGGAAAATTATGAGACCTAGATTATGGTTTGTTAAGCAAATTTTACTTAACACCATGTTGACTAAGTCAGAAATTTTCCAAGAATAATTATGTTAATAATGGCGACAAAATTAGTAAGAACTAACTTTTAATACGGCATGTCCAACAAGGTAAGAATTTTAAAATTTAAACACAACTCCAGTAACTTTTTTTTACGCCCGAAAAAGAAGCAAAAAAAAGGGGGAAAGGGGGGAAATTTAAATTTTCACAAAAAGAAAAAAAGTAATTTTTTTAAATATTTTTTTCCCTAAAAAAATTTTTCTGACATTTAAGCCCTAGTATTCAACTTTTGATAGTACAGAAAAATATTTTTATACCCCTTCGCCTTTTGATTTAAAAAGACAGAACTTGAATTTCTAAAGGAACGATACCCTTTTTTAGAAATTCCCTTTAAAATTTTTTGAAATTTTTTTTTTGCCCCCCTAAATAACCACCTGGAAAAACCATTTTAGGGGATCTCTACAAACAAAAAAAAAACATGCTTCCAAATTTCAAGCCCTGGGGTCTAATAGATTCAAAAATCTCGTGATGAGTAAATCGTTTTTTTCCCCTCAGATAATATTGTTTTTTCTTTTAAAACATGTTCCAGTCTACCTTTAACCATCAATCATACTATTGTCTTACGTAGTGTAGGATTTCATCTGAGGACAACTACGTTTTCAATTACAACAATTAATCACTGATCACTCTTCAACTTGTTTAATATCATGAATGCGCTGTTGCTCGTACACTTTATAATTGGTGTTCCAATTTTAGAAATAAATGCGTCATCTGATTTTACTCTCGGGAAAAAGTGCCACGAAACTAACGAATCGTAAATGTGAGACTCAGCTCCAACCCTAACTTTTCCTCATTTATCCCCTTTGCATGAACATATTTATCAAATCGTCAGAGTACCTGTCACTCCATTCGTCTTTCAGTTGCACTAAACAGCGCTTATTGGGGATGAACATGATACATACATTCGAAGTAGATGCTGTATCTGTAATTTAATTAAGTTTGAATCACAGACGAGAGAAGAGCCAGAATGAGCTTTACTTTATTTAATAGTAAATTTTTAAGTTATAACTAATTTTTAAGTCACATGTTAACTGACAAAAAAAAGGGTTTATTCGTCAATGGGGTTTCCCTTTTTTCTTAAAAACATAATTCAATTTTTTTTTTTTTTTTGATACGTAAAAAATTGTTCCAATATTAATTTCGTATTTTAACATCAACTTTTTGGAAAGTGGAACGTTGTAACGTAACATATATAAGTCATTTAATTTGAATATATCATTTTTTTTTTATTTTTAAAATTTGGTTCCCTGTTTCGATGGCAAATGTTTTTTAAAAAAATTGTGAAAAATTGTACCATTAAGAAATATATATATTTTTTTCTTATTAAAGGTGATTGGGCAAATGTGTTACAAAATATAAGCATACTATTTTTTCTTTTTTTTCTGTTTATAAAAATATTCTATGCTTGAATCATATTCTTTAGCATTAGGTAAAGGAAGATGTAGCTCCATAATTGCACATCGAAGATATCCCAGATGGACGTTGTGGGCTGCGGTAGCCTAGTGATCATGCTCTCCAACTCGTGACTGTGCTGTCGTGGGCTCGAGTCCTGATGCCACAGAAGACCCCGTGTACAGGGCTGATGCGCGTTAATTCTGTGTCGTAGCTCAAATTCCCGCGTTTTCCCCTTTGGGGTAGAAGTTGAGGGAAAAGGGAAGGGCTCAGTTGTACTCCCATCCCCCGATTGAGGCCCCAAAATTACGAGCTATATCGTCTTCAGTCCCCGTGATGCTTTACAGAGGGACGTTAATAAACACTCACCCACTCAGATGTGTGGATTTTTTAAATTAGCAATTAAGCAGACGGGGAACATAAAAGCCGGAATACGGAAAATGTTGAAGTGAAAAAAAGAAATCCTACAAACAGCCATATATCTTAAACAATAAAAAAAATTTCAAATCAATTTTTCATCCATTTAGTATCTTCTTTTGTGAGTTAAGAAACATATTTTTATCCTTGTTTAAATTTCACACTCTTCAATGCAATTGTTTGCAATCACATTTTGTTCGAAAGCTGTATTTTAAAACTGCTTTCCTTGTTGCGAAATAAAATAATGAGACATATTTTGGTTTTCATAGTTTATTCAAAAAAATTTTCAACTGCTGTAAAAGTATTTCAGTTTCGTTTTTCGGAAAAAGCTGATCGTTGCGAAGTTCAGAATCTTTTTCTGTCCCTAGTAACGATTTAATTCGAAACCTTATTGTATATAAAATTCTCTATTTTATGTTGAGTACGAGTAGGATCATAGGAAAGTATCACATTAAGTTTTTAATTGCTAGGAGTAATTTAAATTGCAAATAATAATAATAATTTAACAAAAAATATTAAGATTTTCAGAACAATTTTTTGTGTATGTAAAACAAAGCACACATGTCGACAAATATTTTCACTGAAAAATAGCCTGGCTTCTATACTACGAACATCTATTTTGCGAACTCATGAAACCAAGAACTGAAGAATATTGAAAGTTGGTTATCTATTTAACGAATTTTCCATGCAACGAAATTTTTTCGGGATTTAGTGACTTCGTTAAATAGAGATCCGACAATATATAAAGATCCAATAAAGACAAAAACTTAATTTTTCGCATTTTTTATTTTCACGTCTACGTAATGTGTTAGTGAGACAATGTCAATCGAAAAATGAGTATATATGTAAATTTTCATAAGCACAAAACAGCAAGAACAATTCAAAACCGATTTCAGAAAAATATTCACTGCAATGACACTATCAATGGTTGGTTGCCTCGTTGCGCGTGTGTGGTTAACAATTAAGACTCGTTAAAATAATTTTAACACACACAACCGTTTAAAATCAATTATACAAGTATCAACAACAATTAATAAATTAAACTTTTAAATGTGCATCGTATAAATATTCCACAGTTAGAACATTTCCTAGAAATAAGCAAATTTGTAATGAAGTTAAATTATAAGTATCTTCTTTCTCCTGGTGACAACTAAACTCATGCATATATTTTTTTTTTTTTAATTTCTACAAAAATCTTCTTGAATATTTTAACTTAGAGAACCAGTAGCCGGATCTATTTCCGACACTTACGTTACACTTATCAGCCACGCGAATTCATGAATTATTCATGAGGAAAAACATTCGACGATGCCCCTTCTTTCCCTTTGAGAAGTTCAAGGATAGGATTCCCGCGCTGATTGACAAGCTCTCTTCATTTCACTTTACGCTATCGGTCTGTTTTTAGTGCTGTTTTTTTACTTTCCCTTTGGCTGTTGGCAACCTTGGTATGAAACGAGGAAAATTTTTTTTAAAAAAAAATAATATAAGTGTTGAAAAACAACACAAATAATCAGAGACTGCAGGTGTGGATAGTGAAAGTTTGTTTCCCTTGAACCGTTCCAACTCAAAATCTCCTTGTAATAATCATTACAAGTTCCAGAGAAGAAACTCTTCGATCGACAAAATTCAAAAGACAAGAAGAAACTTCTGAACACACAGAAATTATCTACTGAATTGATTTGTGCTGCTAAAAAAATTGAAAAAATCCTGTTTAAGCAAAACATAGTTATATCATATTCATTTTTTTTAATGATTTATAGACATTTTTTCTGAAAAAAGGAAAAAATATATATTCTTTTTATTTAACTTCTAACAACGACTGTAGAACATGGAAAAGACAAAGATGTGCTTCATATTGAGCGTCAGATCACTGTTAAAAATTTGACGACATTAAGCTTTGCTAGAATTACGGTCGCAGTTTGTCACCACCATCAAGCGGACAATTAATTAGAAAACTGTGGATAAGGCAATGTCTTAGAAGGCTCCGTAACAAAATGAAGTGAAAAATCCATTTTAGAGTGAATATTAACGTCGCACTGTTCAGCTACACGAGGGCTTTTGGCGATGGACCACGTAATTTTGAACCATGGTCAAGTGACGTGGACGACACCTGAGCTGGTACCCCATTCTCCTAACTACCACACCACACCAACGGGAGGACGTTTCAGCTCTCGACAGATTTAGCGTTCATCGCTGCCCTACACAGCGGCTCTTTAGTGGTACTGGGCTCGAACTCGTGACAAAGTCAGCCACTCTGTCCGATACCTATACCACTCGGCTACCGCTCCCACAATCCATTTTAGAAGAATTAAAATAAAAAAAAGGCAGGAATACATGAAAAAATATTTTTTTTTGTTACAAAAAAATTTATATATTTTCCGAAATATTATTGGGTGTGAATTTGTTGTTTTTCTTTTTACGTATCTTATTTCCTTATTTCGTATGTTTAATGTAAGTTTTCTTTTATGTTGAAACTTGAAGGGTTCGAGGTGGGAGTATATGTTAAATCATGAAATTTGATATGTGTGTTTATATATACACATCTTTCACAAGTAACT
Source organism: Trichonephila inaurata madagascariensis (assembly GCA_019973955.1). NCBI lineage: Eukaryota > Metazoa > Arthropoda > Arachnida > Araneae > Nephilidae > Trichonephila > Trichonephila inaurata. The sequence goes on from BMAV01005073.1 coordinate 10,866, forward strand.
TTCTCCCCATTCCGAAATGGGGTCACAACGCATTCCTTTTACCCATACAATGTCTAATGTCACCTATCCAAAAGGGGACAGGGGTAATTAGTGTTTTTGGTAGATAGAGACCACATGAGATGCTTTATTTTAGTCTTGAGTGTAGTTACTTTTCATTAAAACACAAACACTTGTAATCCCAAACATCAGTAGACTATTTTTCGAAGAAATTGGTCTGCTCTGAGAAATGGATGATTCCTTCTCTTACGCTTTACTCGTTTAAAATAATAGCAAGTAATTATATCCTTAATATTTCGAATTATTTAAAATTTTTAAGACTTAAAATAATAATTATTATTATATATACAGTTAGATAGATGGATAGATATTGCTATGCTGTCATTTTGTTCGCTGGAATTATTCAAGTTTTATACTTGCGTATTTATGTGAACAATTAATCTTTTTTAATTATACTTTTTTTTTTGCGCTTTGGAGAGAGAGAATGGGCGGCATTTTCCATTTTTGTTCGGGGCTACAAAACTGCTAGAGCCGGCCCTCAGGTCTTTGGAGGTTTAGTAAACCACTAGATTTTAAAATTTTAGCACAAATACTACGCTTCAGTGCTTTCGTCAACGCTTTTTTTTAAATATATAACCCCTGCCATATAAAAGAAGTCTGTGTACGTCATTGCTTCGCTAAGGCTCAAATAATGAAAAATGATGCATCCAATATAATATGTTCCGTATTGTCGACTTTGTGAGCATTCTTCACAGTCCATTGTTTGCTATAAACCGCGAATCTACACTTTAAGCCAGTGTATGGAACGTCAAAAGATTTAGATTCCTCTCAGATGAATACCCCAGCAACAAATAGTGAAAGATGCATATATGTCGTATAATATTTGTTATTAATAACTGTTTTCTACTTTTTCAAAAGCTGTAGCTTTGCTTATGTGTGTGCTGGGGAAAAAAGATAATACTCATAAAGATATTTCCACATGGCATATGAAGCGTAACAGATTGAAAACTAATTGTTTGAAATAGTTTGTGAACGATTTGAAACCAAATGAAAAAACATTTGGAGTATTTATTAGATTGCAAAGGGAAAAAAAAAATTAAAGCACTTTGAGAAAAACTAAGTACGAAAAAAAAAAAAAAAGGTTATTTAAGTAGGTAAATCCACCTGAATTGTGTGCAATGTAAATAATAATAATAATAATATATAATAATGTTGTAAAATAAAAAAGAATTGTTTTTAAGTTCTAAAAGAAGGGGAAGGGGGAACACACAATCATTAAGAATTTTTCGAGAAAGTGTGTATTATATTTCTCAATACCATTTCACAATACCAGAAACCGATTTTATTTTTACAAAAGAATTTTACAATCATATCATCCGGGAAAATTAAGAGGAAAATATAAACACACCTTTTCCTTTGTAAACTGTAATTGAATTTACTTATAACTTAGAGAATGAATCTAATGATGGATACATTACTTATTCGTGAACATTACATATTCTTAGAACTACTAAATATGTGTTAGTTTTGAAGAATAAATGTTGCCTATTTTTCGCGACCTTTCGGGTTGACCATCATATAACAAATCTCATCATATTCGTCCTTAGTAATATTTCTTCCTATTTTCCAAACAAAACTTTCAAGGATAATAATCGTGATTTTTTTTTCTCTCCTTCACTAAATGATTGGCGCATCACATCATTTTCTGCCGCCACGATCATCGAATATAAACCCCCCCCCTGCCCCAATCTTTCTCCAACCTTTCTTTCCCGCGCCGCCAATGTTGCCAACCTTGAAAACAAAAAAGAGTGAAAGCAAAAATCTAGACAAAGCGGAAAGAAAGTACTGATGTACGAGATGTGAAATCTTTAGGCTGATAGAGGCGTGACGCAGACGATTCTAATATATACATATATAAGACGCGCACTCACGTCTGATATCAAAAATGGAATGTTAAAAGGTTTCCAAAAAACATAAAATAAGAGTTTTATAAAATTCCTTTTAAAAAGCAAAAATTTTAGTTTTTTTTGCTTTGAATGTAGAAATTTTAAAACGATGTGTAATGATGGTTATTCATTATTTACTCTAAAAAAAAAAGGGGAATTCAAGAAATCCCATTTTTTCATCTGTTCAAAATAGGTTAATTTTAGTAAATTGATGCGGTGGACCACAAAAGTGTTCGTACACTTATAATTTTCCATAAAATTTAATGTTTTCGAACTAATAAAAAAGTAATATTTGAAGTAATTTTTAAAAAAGGGGACAAAAACCTTTTTGACCCCCGGACCAGAAATTCAAATTTAAATGGTTGGACCAAAATGGGAAAGTTTTAAAATATATTTTAAAAAATTGGATCAAGAAAAATAAAATATACCTAGTTAATAAAATGAAACTATTAAATGAACCCAAATTACGAACGTTTTTTTAATAAACCATAAAAAATAAAAAAAAATTGTAAAAACAAAACAATTAAAAAATGGTTTAAGTATTAAACTTTTCTTTTATTCCCGTTGTGGGTGCTCTTGCGAAATAAGATTTGGAAATTTTTTGGAACCAATGTTTGTTTTGCCTTTTATTTTTTTTTTTAAAAATCAGATCGGTACCTATTTTTTATGGCTGGACAGATGAAAAGGACTTTTACATAAATAAATTGCAGAGTTTAATCAAATTTTCATCCTTGTTTACTAAGGGGTATTATTTCTATGGAAACCAAAACTGAGATTTTTTGGGTAAATAAAGTGATTAAGGGGGTTTTTTTATAATTTGGGGACAGTTATAAAAACCCAGTGGCGTTTTAGAGCGGCGTTTGGGGGTCATTATCCTGTTAAAAGTAACGTTCCCAAAATCCCAAATTTTTTGGGCGGATAATTTTAAATTTCTCTTTTTAAAAAACTTTTAAACCCAAAATTCCAAAACAACAAAAAATCAAATTTCCTATTTTTATGGCCGGGTTTCCCCCCCACAAGAACCTTCCACCTCCATGTTTTTTGATCCCAATAGATTCTTGGGTTGATTGATTGAATATTAACGTCCCACTTTTTTGCCCAGATTTTGAACCCTGGCCGGACGGGGGCACCGATTTCGGTGTCTTGCCTTTTGGGGGACCGGACAAGGGGAAACCCCAAACCGATCCCCTTCACTCGGCTACCGCGGGGGTTTTGGGATTGGGTTTTAGAAAACAAAATTGACACAAATTGATTGGATGACAATAATTCGACATTTTTGGTTCCAGAGCCTATAATAGCTTGTAAATGAAAAAAAAAAGGAGTTTAATCCCCTTTTTTGTGGAACAAAAATCCTCCCCATGCTTCAGCATTGAAGTGAAGGGGTTCTGGGGGAGGGGGGTTTGGCCTCAAATTAGGTATGGGTATTTTTTTGATGGTATTGTGAATCATGAACTCTATTTAAATATTTTAAAGATAAATTTAAATTATGCGCCCAAAATTTAGATATTGGAAACGACTTAATTTTTTAACAGGGTAATGGCGCCAAGCGCACTAATCTCAATATACGCCATTGGTGTCTCTATAACTGTCCCCAAATTATGAAAACACATCCTCGATCACTTTATTTAGCCCAGTAGAACATATTTGGTGAGATTTTGATGTTAAAAAAAAGAAAACATGACAAATAAACACAAAAGGTGAAGTAAGAACAATAATCACTGAAGAATGGAGGAAAATTGATGCAGAAATTACAAAAAACTGATTAAATCTATATCAAGACGCTTAAAAGTTGTTGTGGACACTAAGATATGCTACTAAGTACTAAATTAAGAAAGAAATACAATATTTAAAGCTAAGGTGAGGTTTTTGTTAAGTGTACTAAGACTTTTGTGGCGTAATTTTTTAGTAGCTTTTTGATTATTAATTTTTTAAAAAAATAGTTATACTATTTTTTAAAAAATTAATTATGTCATTCCATTAAGAACAAGTTGCAGATATCATTAAAAAAATTACAATATATTAATTTTTTTAATCGAAAACATTAAATTTTATAAGAAACTGCAAGTGTACGAACACTTTTGTGGCCCACTGTATATGATAATAAAGTCACAAATGTCTTAAACTGTAATAAATATCTTGAAAATTTAAAACTTATGAACTATGTAAGGAAAATTGGTCAGATAGCACACATACCAGTTATTTTAATATTTTTAAAATGAAAAGAAAAAATACGTAATAAGTATTTTTAAAAGTTCTTAGAATTAGTATACATGATATTAAGACCCTTCATAGAAAATCAACGAATACTTAGCTTTCACAAATAAAACTTGTAAATCGGTGATGATAAATCAATCTCCAAGCTTCAAATCCGAAAGAAAATTGCTTTTAGTTAAAATCTCGTAAAATAAGCTAGATATTTACATAAAAATTATAATTATAAATAAGTTAATTTACAAAGAAAATATTTTTTATCAACTTCGAAGAACAAAATTTAAATAAATACAATATTCTAAGCCAAACGGTAACTTAGTTGTGTTGCCGTTTTACCAAAAGAAATTTTAAAATAATTCCCAGCAAATATGTATCGTTTGTCTCATAAAACAAAATAAATCTTTAAATATTAATTTATTTTCAACTCATAAGCATTTTAAAATAAATGGAATGCTCTTATTATTTAACTCTTCATAGATCAATGACAACATGAAATCTGTTCTTATTGAATGCAAAGTGCTCAAAACACATTATTAATTTTGATATGTGACATTTTTCATCACAAAGGCCAATGAATATAAAACTTTTTATTACATTTTAACGATTTCCGAAATTTTTCTGGCAAGTTTTGTCTACATGTTAATAAGTTTCTTCTAAACAACCGTTGATGAAAAACTCAGTACGTTTCACCTCATCTGGTTCTGATAAACTTGTTTCATTAAGAAACAAATTTTTTGATTAAACTAGTTTTAAATCTAGAAAGTGATTTGATGTTATCTTTTTCGATGATTATATCGAACAGTGTTATCTGGTTTAGTAATCTCATTTAGTTCAAACGATTAGGAGAAACGGTGTATGATTTTGAATAATAAAGGGTTTCAGGCGAAAAAAAAGTATCTGATGGATCAATCAGGTTTTATGTGTACGAAATCACATTTTCACACAAACTCTGTAACTTGAACGTTTGATTTTTTCATTGACTAATTAGTTTTGTGAAAAGTCGTGACTGGTCAAGTAATTTTTACAAAATGCGTCCAGTTTTTTCTACTATTGTACTTTACTTTTCATAATTACTTTTGAAAATGGTGGATGCATTTTTAATGTTCACTTTTTATGAATAATTTTTATAAGTAGCAATGAGGTGGAAATAATTTAATGTTTGGTTTTTTCTAACGCTATAGTCAGAAGGTTAGACACATGGTTTCCATTTCAACATCTTTTATGTTCTGTAATTTAAAAATATATAAAAAAAAGGGATTGAAATTTTCTGATTTAAATATTTAATTTTAAAAAAAGGAATATACATGAAATCCAATCAGAAATAATTTTTTTAACAGTAGAGGTTTTTGCTTGCTCTTGTATTAGTCCAAAAATTAAAAATGTGATTCAACAATTTTCCTTAGAAGATTCTATAATTTTAGTACGGGATTCCAATGTATTATTTTTTTCCCGGTATTAAGTAGGAATTTTTTTTTTTTTACTGCTCGATAATAGAGCAATTTCTTTAACTTGAATATGAATATAATGATTATTTTTACTTTTATTTCTTCAACTTGTAAGTCTCAGTAATCTTTAGAAAGTTTTTCTAGTTTTCATCGTATCATCTACACTAATTTTCTTAATCTTATGTAAGAAATACGGTTTTTTTTTTGTTGCGCGTGGTTTTGTTTCCAATTTAAGGTACAATCTATCAAAAATCAAGTAATAAAAGTTCCCTAAAGAACGAAAAGAAAATTTTCAACGCACACAGTTTGGCTTGTACAAATTAGGGAGATTAACTCTAATGACAATAAAATTATCAAAATTATACAAATTAATTATACGTTCACATATTTAAGTTAGAAATATTGCACATGTCTACCTGTGTTTTGGAAAAAGCTCAACTCACTCATTGACTCATAAGGTGATCCCCAGAACAGTTAGACACGCAGACTTTAAATTTGGCAGGCATGTTTCTTTTCTTGAGTAGATATCTACTAACAACGGGGATTGTGGAAATTAAGTCCTGAGGGGGTTATAGAAGTGTAAAAAATCTTTAAACGGGACTCACTCGCTCATTATGAGATCTCTAAAACTATTAGATCTACGAACTTGAAATTTGGCAGGCATGTTTCTTTTGTTGAGTAAAGAACTGGTAAGAAATAGTTTTGCGGAAATCGGGGGGATTGCAGAAGCGTTATAGATAAAAAAAAATTCCCGTTTTTGAACTCAACGACCTGCAGACATGACATTCAACAAGCATTGTTGGAATTGAGCTTGTTGAGTAATAAGTATTGAACTGTTGAGTAGAGATCAGATAAGAATGAGTTTTGCGGAAATCCATTATATTAGAACTGCGGAAGAAAAACGACTATTAATTATCCCCAACTAATGTAGACATTAAGTCACAAATGTAATTAAGTCTGGAGTGAATTCGTTTTTTTCTACATGAAGTAATCTGTAACATCGTGGGAAATCAGTTGTTTACGTGATTATGTAATGGTTTATGTTGCCATTACTTAAAAGAAGCATTGGCTCCTGGGATGAACAATAGTGCATTGAATCTCCTCCAACAAATAATTGTGGCCGCGGTAGCCGAGTGGTATAGGTATGGGATCGTGGCTTGCCTTGTCACGAGTTCAAGCTCAATACGACTAAAGACCCGCCGTGTAGAGCAGCGATGCACGTTAAAGCTGTCGAGAGCTGAAACGTCCTCCCGTTGGTGTGGTGTGGTGTGGTAGTTAGGAGAGGGGGTGCCATGGTCACTTGACCATGGTACAAAATTACGTGGTCCTTCGCCAAAAGCCCTCGTGTAGCTGAACAGCGCGACGTTAATATTCAATCAATCAATCAACCAACAAATAATTATAAACATTATTAATTTTCTCAGTGTATTTTTATTATTTACGACACACATATTTTTCGTATTACATTAATTATCTTTGTGACGGCTCACGCGTCCTTTCTCTAACATAACCTCTGTGTTCTTTGACGGCCACGATTAATGGCAAATCTTTTCCAACCCAAATCCAAGAAGTGAAACGAGGGATAGATGCAAATAAGATAACCTTTAAAAGGACAGTTTTAGTAAGCGAAATGGCAAGTTAGAGAAAGTTCAGTTCAGAAAAGATAGAAGTGTAAATTGACGGCTTACCTAAGAATCACGAAAATCTCGCCATTCATCCAAGGTACATACCATTGTACGCCAGCTTAGATGAATATATGAAGTGGATTGGACCGTTGCTTAGAAATCAAGGTAGGAGATTATATTCTGAATGCGAATATATTATTAGGATTGAGAGTAGGCGGATATAATATATAGATAAGTGATCTAATTGCGCGATCTGTGTTAATTACGGTTACGTGTTTTGGTTTATTCTCACTTAATATAAGTTTGTTCGATATATAAGTAATTTAAGTTAAATTCTTAATAAAAGTCATATTAAGAATTCTAAAATGTCTCATCATTTCAAGAATCCCACACCTCTAACTTACTCTGAAACCCCACGATATGGTCAACGAAGATCGACCATATCACATCTTTTATGAACTGGCAAAAATAAATATCGTTTTAGAATATAGCATATGCATAGATGGAAGTTACAAGTTAAAACTTGGGAAAGATCTTTTGACTAATTTTCTAATTTTTTTTTTTTAAAGGGCCATAAACCCTTGACAGTTGAGCTCGGTCTCTCTATGCAACAACAACAAAACACGACTTTTTAATAAAAGGGGAACTTCTTAGACAAAAATAAAAATCCCCAATATTGTTATCCCTGGCGTAGCTAGTTCTGAGTGGGCACTGTATGAAAAATTCTTCGGGGCCCTGCTTTAGGTATGAGAGCCCTGTTAGCGGGACTGTAGTTGGAGCCCCAGTAGCTTGGTGGACTCCGTACCATTGATACGGCAGTAGCTACGCCCCTGCTGTTATAAAATCGAAAAATCATTAAGAGATTTATTCGATTTATAGTAAGTCTTACAATTTTAAGAGCTCTTTTTAGAAATACATTATTATCTTTTTAATGAAAAAAGTACTCATATTAATGTACAGGAAACGCAATGGGCTAAATTCATGTGACGTCAAAGTCACATGATAAATGCAATCCCGTGTTTTCCCGCCAATCACCTCATCCGCTTCCCTGTAGTCATTTTTTTGTTTTTTGCTTTTTGTAGAAATTTTCTTTTAAAAAGTACATATTTGCTAACAATAATAAGGCACGTATATTGGTAGACACAATGCACTCGATTAAAAAGAATTGACTTGAAATCTTGGTTTAAAAATACACGTATAGTTTTAAAAAAAATTGAATTTGAAAAATTTTTTTCAAGAATCTTAATACTTGAACATCTTTGCCCAATTATCAAGTTTGAAATTTCATCTAAACTTTTAAGGTATCCGACTACGTTCGGAACCATGATTTTAAAAGCGCATAATGGATAATTTCCATGATATTTAGTGTCATTAGATTAGAATACATGTATAAATTGTTTTAAGGACATTTGAAAAAAAATAAATTTAAATACAATTTTTTGGCAAAAATTAACTTAGAAAAAACCTTTTTCCAAATGTTCTCCTTTTGAAAAAAATGCTTCTATGTATTAATATTTTGCCTTATATAGCTCAGAACTCTGTACAGGGGGTCAACTATGATTTTGGAAAAATTAAATTATTTTTCAGAGTTACAACCATTTGAAAAATTATGTATTTTCCTTTAAATTTTTCCTTCTTTTTTTTTTTGTAAAACATGGATAAACCGACTTCCGAGTTATGCATTTAAAAAATTCTATTTGACCTCTGAAAGAGGGTCTAATCGAATACAGGCAAAATATTAAAACAATAGAAGGCATTTTACGAAGGAAACATTTGGAAAAAAGGTTATTCTAAGTTAATTTTTGCCAAAATATTGTATTTAAATAATTTTTTGTCATAATGTCCTTAAAACAATTAATACATGTTCTAATCTAATGACACTAAATATAAATATTATCCATTTTGCGTTTTTGCAAAATCACGGTTCCGAACGTAGTCGGATACCATAAGTAGAACTAACTACAAGCACAACGTCAGTTTTGAATTCAATGGAGAACCTTGGATTGCGGTTTTTATGTGACCGTCTTCAATTTAGTATATTGCATAGAAAAAAAATGGTTATTTTATGTATAAAATGCATCATAAAATTACTCTCTATTTGCTAAAATCATTGAAATGTAAGTTATTGATATATTTCAAATTGTATTTATCGCCAACCCGTCGTTCGTGGGTGTGAGAGGGTTCGAGTAAGAAAAGACGTGATTCTAAAGTTAACTATTTTATTCAGCCTTTAGCCCTCATGAGAATACACTCTCATAACTAAACCTGAAGAGTAATGAAATTCATTAATCCTATTAGGTATATAGAATCACACTCATCTTAATTATTCTCTCGAACGCTCCGATGACCAACTTGCTAATTCATCAGCCATAAAGTGGACGTCTTACACCTTTCAATGAATCATTACCTTTAAATTTTCTCTTACGAAGTGCGACCACTGGTCGCTCACACTATGTTTTCCGCTTTGGATCAACTTCCAACCATCACCACGCCTACTCAACGACCGGCACTTAAATAGAAGTGTGTGCATTTTCCTTAAATCAAGTCCTCTCTACGGAAAGCGGTTTTCAATTAAAATCACAGTCAGAGTATTTTCCCAAGAGGATTGATTACACACACACAACACACCCCAACAACACACACACACACACACACACACACACACACACACACACACACACACACACACACACACACACACACATACACACACACACACACACACACACACACACACACTCACATATATATATATATATAGTAGAAATCCGAATAGAAACCGTTACATATTAACATTTTGAGCCTATTCTCTTTCTTTAAATAGAGATAAAAAAAAGAATTCTTTCAGGAAATTTTCGTTGGCAACACTACTCCTACTCACCAAAAACTCTAGATATAAAATACAGGTTAAGTCATATTTACATAATTGCACAGTTTGTTTTCCCAGCATTGAATAGCTGTTATATTGGCGAATAAAACCTCATATTTACGCCATCCGTCAGCCACTCCAAAACGTTCCTGACATCCAAAGCATGCCTTTCCGCTGCCCCCAACGGGGCGGTGATGTCAGTCCCTTTGGTATTAAGCGGCCGGAGAGCTGTTATCAAGGTAATACGTACTTTCGCGCCATTCTGCCCACGCACTGCACATGCCGTCTTTCAACCCCCAGCTGGAGTAAGAACCCTCCCAAAAGCGAACCCCCATGCTATGATTAGAGCGTCTTGTGGACATCGAACATTTCTCGCCAAGGTCTTATATCAGACGATTTCGAGGATGTTATTCTTTCTTATCTAAGTTTAGAATCTTTAGCAGAGATTATGCATGTTCAGTGAGCCTTTTGCATTCGCAGTTACGGAATATTACACGTGTATAATTTTTAAATATATTTGAGATTTCAGTGTATTATTACAGATATTATTATTTTAGCATAGTATCATTATTATTTATAAAAAGGCAGTGTATATATGTAATTGGTACCAAGAAAATATTTCGCCTTTTGTTCGATCCGACCTAAGTAGTAGTCCTTAGAAAATTCTAAGAAACTATGGAGAAACTATTTTAGAAACTTTCATCCATGTTTGAGTATTAAAAAAAAACATATAAAAGTCTTCTTTTATATTTTTATTTATATATCCATTAAAAAATTCACTTTACTATTAAAGGGGAGGAAAAAAAAAATCCCATTTAAAAACACCTAAAAAAAGAATTCTCAATTTTAAATTGTGTTATTTGAATTTCGGTAAATTAGAGAGAAGTGAATTAAATAAATATAAAAATATATAGACTGACCAAAAAAAAAAAAAAGAATCTTCAGCATCATATTTTAAGTGTTAATTTTTAAAATTTTTTTTTTAACTCTTATTCTAATATTAAATGAAAAAATTGCTTTGCGGTTTAAATTTGTTCCAAAGAGCTATTTAACTATGCGAAAGTGTTTCCACAAATAATTTTTTGAGTTTACATTTTTCTCCTTTGAGAAGAGAATGACAAATTATTAGATATTTAGTTGTTAAAAAAAGACATTTTTTTAAAAAATTTTTAAAAGTTTCATATTTTATTTATAATACTTGTACAGCGGTAGAATAATTTTGTTTGTCTATTGTTATTATTATTATTATTTTAATTTAAAGATTTCTTACGATTTGTTAAATAGAACTTTTAACAAATATTTTTATAAAAAAAGTGTCACAAAATACAAAATTAAATCCAGAAATAAAACTTGAGCCATATAATTACAAATCAATTCTCAAAATAGATATCATCACAATAAAAAAACACTGACACTTGTATTTTGAAGAGAATCTATTTATAATGAAAATTTCGTTTGAAGCAAACGAAATTAAAATGTGAATTTGAAATACCGAATTGTTGTTAATAATTCTAAGTCATGAATAAAAGAGAGAAAAAGTTACACCATTGATTGATATTAAGTAAAATGATTTGTTCAGATATCTTTATAATTTCTCTCATTCGCTCTCTTTTTTTCTTTTTTACCTTGGAAATATATTTCGATTTATTTTCAGGAAGCAAATTATTTCTAGAAATCAAACCGAACGCTTCTAGACAAAAACTCTATGTCTAATAACATGTCGCCATCTAGCAGCAATATTTAACACTATAAATAATCACCTTTTAGTATTGTTTAGTGGTGGCGTCATCTATTATCTAAAATAGTTAAAAATAGTAAGCATATTAAAAAGGTGATATGGCCATGTTTATCATGAAATAATCAGCTAGTCAGCTTAATTATATGATAACGAAGACTTTGACACTTGATAACTATTTGAGACTCTTTGATTACGAAAACACCTATCTCATGATTGAGATATGTACTTTATTTATAAGATTTTACTTTTTTTACGATGTTCCAAATAATGGATTTAAAAAATCTAGTCGAGCAAGATAAATATTTTGCTTTTTTATTCCAAAATTTATAATCGATCTAATGTTAAACTTAATATGAGATGAACACGGTTGAATTTTCCTTTTTGAAAATCATGTGAAATGAACGAAATAAATCTTAATAAATCTTCCAGCAACAGAAAAAGGTGTGTAATATTCTGTGTATTCTAATGGGAACATTTGAAAATGTCTTGCTTAAAAGTAAAGCTGCAAGCAGTTGAAGCTTTCTAGCATTTTAAAAATTTCATAGATTAACCTATCTGAAAGATTTTTTTTAAAATTACGTATAAACAAGAAAAGCTATATTTGCAAACCAATTAAAATTTAGATTGCTTATGTAATGGAGAAAGAGAAATTAGAGGTTGTCTAATTGTAATCAATAAAAATGATTTTAAACTCCATCAATATATATATATATATATATATATATATATATATATATATATATTATATATATATATATATATATATATATATATATATATTTAATCTACTTATATAAAATTCCTTTTATTCATTTGTACAGTGATGTATAATGAGATTCTAGACCCCTATGGAAAAGTACGCCCAAGACCTCTTTTATGCAGACAATACGTAGATTGCGTTACCAAATACTCGAACAAACGGAAACCCCAGGGTTTCTCAAACTGTGGCGCGCCCCCTAGGGGGCATGATAACTCTAGGAGGGGGGTGAGCATATTGAACAGTCGAAAACAAGAGATTATTTTAAAACAAATTATTAATTTACAGAAAGTTAGCAAACGAAATACATTCTGACATAATAAAAAAGGAAATACAAATTTATATTGATATAAAACACTTATAAAATACATTGTGCAGTACTGATACATTTATAATTAATTTAACGATACTAAGTTAAGAACAAGTTTAATAATTACCAGTGACCCCATGGGCTTGTCATATATAAAATTATACACAAAAATTAGCACTTATCTTTAATTTGTACGGTTTATAATTTATCCCTTAACTGCCGACTAAAAGTTACGCGATTCGCTCCCCAATGCCACCGTTTTTCAACACGTAGGCGAGTGCATGTGGTGTATTGGGGAGAAAAGTAATAAATAATCAAATCCTTTGAAATAAGTAAATCCTTAGCAAACATTGTCAAGGTCCTATTATTACATTCCAAAGCCTACGGAATAATTTTATGGATAGCAATACAGAGAAAAGATCGTACTTCGGAAAGACGTATATATACGTCCGGGACAATTATCGTTTTGGCTGAGCGAGACGTTTGTATACTCTGGGTGGCACTTAAGAGGTTAAAGTCGTATTGCAGTTTTAGCGTCAAAGTATAGTATTTTTGAATTCAATGCATTATATTTATGTGTAGGGGGGAGGCGATGAAAATTATGATTGGATATTGGGTCGCGAGTATTGAAACTTTGAGAAGCACTATGGTAACCCGTAAGAAATAAATGAGCATGACTCACTATCTGACAAACCTATTACAAACCGACTAGACTGACTACTACCTTTACACTGAATGAGTAATGATATTGTATGATGGTAGGCCTAAGTCTAGAGGTGGACAAGACATAATAGAGCAGTATTGCCATTATTGGCAGTGTTCATATAGTTCGAAATTCCCAGTTTTTTTTTCAAGTGATGTGGAAGTTAGTAGAGAGGGGTGATAGCTCAGGTATCGTCCTCGTCACTTGACCATGGTTCAGAATTACGAGATCCGTCGCCAAAAACCCTCGAGTAACTGAACAGCGTTAATATTCACTCACTCACCCAACCTAATATAAATAGTTCTAGCTCCTGATGATTTATTTAAACAAGATCTTTTGAAATAAATATCACAGTTTAATAATACAAAGCATTTACTATCAAATGAACGATATTTGTTACCAACGCATAAAGTATAACATAAAATTATATCAACAGCCAAGACTCAAAACGTAGTAATGTACACAAATACACAATCAATGTGCTATCAATAATGCAATTATAAAGTTAATAATGCAGACAGACATTCTACAGCTATGCATATAAAATATATATTTTTTATTTCTAATGGGCTGCGGATTGGGGATTTACCATTGCAGACCGAGTAGTCTCCCCGGAAACTGGTATCTCTTTTTAGTGAAGCACTATATAAAGCAGATACCAACAGGGCCGGCTCTAGCAGTTTTGCCGCCCCGGGCAAAAATGGAAAATGCCGCCCCTCTCTCCAATGTGTGCCGCCTCTCTCTCTTTCTCTCTCTCTCTATATATTTTTTTAAGTATTAAAAGATTCAGAGCAATTCGAAATTAAGGACCTAATTACTTGTTATTATATCAAACGAGTGAAATGTAAGAGAAGGAATCGTCCATTTCAGCAGGCCAATTTCTTCGAAAAATAGTCTACTGAAGGTGAGGATCACAAGCATATATTTTAACTAAAAGTAACTATACTCAGGACTAAAATAAAACACCTCCTGTAACTCTCTATTTATCACAGCCTCTTATTACCCTTGTCCTCTTTTGGATAGCTGACACCGGACATCGTAAGGGTGAAGGGAATATCCGTTGTGACCTCACTCCGAAATGGCGAGAAATTTACAAGTGAAAGATGTGTAAACATATTAAATTTAATGCTTTAACATATACTCCCGCCTCAAACCCTTCAAGCTTAAACACAAAAGAAAACTGTCATTCAATATACGTACAAAATATTAAAAAAAAATAAGAAGATACGTTAAATGCTATACCACACACAAATTCATACAAAATAATATATATTTCAGAAAATATATAAAATTCTTTTGTAACAAAAAAAGTATTTTTCAAATTCAATCCAAACGCCGCCCTAAAAATTTGCCGCCCCGGGCAGGGGTCCGGATTATCCGGCCCTAGACCCACCCCTGATACCAATCACCGCAGGTAATTTTGACGGCCAGTTTCCTTCCCAGAGGGAGGCACTTGAGCTTTGGCGATGCAAAACTATACTTAGGGTTTTAATTTTATCGAGAGCACCCACGCCAAACTGGCACTCGAAGGTTTTTTTACATGCCGCATAATCATGCGACATGGCGGCTGTCGATTTTCTGCATCATGAAAATCCACCGACTTGGGCCGAGGTCGAACCCGCAATCTTAGGCGTACAAGGCCAGTGACAAACCAACTACGCCATCCAGTCGGCTGCATATAAAATATAGTGAAATTTATTTTATCTGCTTGTATTCATTTTTTTTTTAATTTTTTTTTTTTTTATGGATTTCATATTTTGGGTTACAGAGAAATGATCGAAAGCTTGACATCTTTGGGAGATGAAACGCGAAACGTTCCCAACAGTGAAATGTGAACTATGCATTTACAGTTTTATATAATATTATATTTTAATAATATTATTACAGTTTTATATAATATTACAGTTTTATTAATATTATTTTACTGGTGTTTTTTTAAAAATTTTATTTATTTATTTTTCGTGATATATTTTTTACATTTGTCTTACGCATTGAAATAATGAAATTCATTTAAACTTGTAACTGATTAAATTATGCACATCTTTATTTCTATGATTTACCTTCTTTTACTAACATTAAAAACTACGATTTTGATGAACGAAAAAAACCTATATCAAATCTAATAATAAATGAATCGTCAAAAAAGTGTAAAAAAAAATCATAATTAATCGTAAATTATATCAATATGAATTAAAATCACAGCAAAAGTGTTAAGTATCCATAAAACCAGTAAATTGCAAGTTAATTACAGACAGAAGAACCAGATGGCATGAATTAATAATTTAATTATGAAATATTTCAATTATTTAATTAGATATTGATACTTCTTAAATAGTTTAGTTTTAGAATAATTTCGTTATGTAGTATTTCATATAATTGGAAAAGAATATTACTAAGCACCTAAAAATGTCCAAGAAAAACAACCAGTATTTAAATTCTGCAAAATATATATACATCTCAAATGCTTTTTATATTTTGAAACTCTTGTTTTTCAAACTAATGAATTGAGTTTTTTTCTTCAGGGTAATGGAAACATTTTTTTTTTTATACCTTTTATATAAATGTTTATCCTCTTTTAGAAATGTCTATGGGATTTATTCTTTTCTGTTGTTTTGTTCTATTAATAATGCTACTGAACCGATGTTTTTATTTGATGTTTATTTAGTCTCAATTATTCTAAATAAAATTTATTAGTATAATAGTACTACACAAAATTTCTAATTAATTACTGTATGTTGATATTCTGTTTTGTTAATTTAAAATGGTAAAATATCTTTTAATCAGATCTTAAACATTTGTAACCTCTCATGTTAGAATAATTCTGCACTGGCTGTTCCAAACAGCGTAAACATCCTTTAGCAACCAAGCGAAAGCGAATTGAACTTTGTACAAGCCAAGAGAAAGATGGAGCGGTCGCTATGAAAATCCATTCATGTCCTTTATATTTGCAATTATATTTGTTATTCGCGTGTATAATAAACCGAATATAATAAATCATTGTTAAAATCTACCAAATTTTGCTGACACGTATATCTTCCAATGCTTTTTAGAACTTTTAACTTCCAAAACAACCTGTATAACCTCATAGACCAGTAAATGTATAAAATTATAATTGGTGGTTAATATATTATCTCGTATTTTTTATGCCTCTATTTATATTTCCATGTAATTTAAAATGAACTTTACAAAACGCAAGAATAAACCAGCATCTCAAGGCAATGGCGACAAACTGAAGTGTTATGACGCCAACTTACCATAGTTGTCAGCTCCCAATTTCAAGTTCTGCTAGATACAAATGTAAAAGTAGCTAAACTCAAAAATAATTACGCTATATAAAAGTAGTAGCTAAAATTTTTAAAAAAAGTACAATTCGCATTTTATGGTACTTTTTGTTACTCTTAATAAAAATATAAATAATGACCCAATTTTTCTGTTCAGTATCAAAAATTTTTTACGGTCCACAGGCTGGCCACCGCATTTAGTTATTATCTGCAATATTAAAATAGATCGATTCCCTGTACCGTAACAATTACGTGTCACCTTTCCAAATTTGTACACGAGTCCTTCTAATCCAGTGATTCTCAACCACTGTGCTGTGGCACATTTGTGTGTTGCCAAATTCTTGAAGTGAGCCACCAAATTTTTTAAAAATTATTCATTATACTCTGGGGAAGAAATAAAATCCGGAACCGAATCATTCTCGGCCGTTTTATAGAAATAAACTAAGGGTGTATGTGGTATATTTAACTTATCTTTTCATGGATAGATGGGGAAAAAAAATTATTGGGTTCGTAATCCATTTGTGTACGGATATATCTGTATATGAATTAACTTTGAATGAAAAGGAAAAACTAATTTCGCTCTGTAATAATAAAGATTTAATTTCAAAACATTCGGAAGGGTCAATTACAATAATTCGTTTTGGATTCAAATTTGAGGCGATTATCTCATAATATCCACATGAAAAGAAAAAAACTTCAGAAATATTGATACAATTTTTTACATCTTATCTGTGTGAATTCAAATTTTTAGCATTAACTAATATTAAAATGAGAAAAAGATGGAGATTTTTAAATGTAGATGACGAAATGAGTGACATTATCATTTTTAAGATCCAGTATAAACGAAATTATCAAAAAACGTGAAGCTTAAATTTCGCATTAAATGTATTCTTATAATTACGTTGTAATTAGCTCTTAATAAACATATTGTTGTCTTGGTCGTGCATATTAATTTACTTAACATTGAAAATTATTATCATAAACTCTATTTTACGTAGTGTATTACAGATAAGTAAAATTCTTTTAAACTTTTATTGTTAGTGTGCCGCCAAACTTTGAAATCTTTAAAAGTGTACCGTAACAAAAAAAAAAAGGTTGAGAATCACTAATTTTGAGAATTACTGATTTACTCTGAATTGATGATCCTCAGTTGATTTACTCTGGTAAAAAATATTGTGCTATTTTCTAGGGGTTAACTCGTGAAGGTTCTCTGTTAAGGGGGTTCACCCATGTGATGGGTTCAAAAAAATCAAAAATTTTTTCATAATTTGCTTCCTTAACGTATCTAGAATACGGTGGTAAAGTGATTTTTAAAATTCGAAGTCGTTATAAAGATGCAGTTGTTAGAAGAGCAGCTGTTCGGAGCGTTTAGTTGGCAATCGAAGGCTGGGCCTATTGTGTACAGTCGACTCGATCATTGACCCTTCTATGTAAATATACGTTCATTCAAGTACTATAGAAAATTTGTAGAGGTTTAAAAGGAAATTCACTATAGTTATTGAGTATTTCGTCGAACTTGTTTTAGTCTTGCCTTAGCTTCGAAGAGCATCGCTGATTGAGGGCAAGTTAAGATTTTCATTGTTTTAATCGGACTTGAAACTTTAAAAGCGTTTTTAAAACTATGTTTTTCAAACTTTCCTCCATCATATCTCAAGAACGGTTTTGACCGAATGATTTCAAATTTATAGGGTAGACTCGGCACATGCATACGCACCAAATGAATTACTATCATTCCAAAATTCAAAATATTTCTATTTTTTATAACAAAAAGGTAACAAAAAACCCCATATAATTCGAAACTTTTTTCAGCGGTCTACCAAAAATCAAATTTTTGATATGTTTAATTGAGTATAGTCCATTTTTTTTCTGTGCATTTAAGTTCATAGATTAAAACAACGGTTTTTTATTTATTTATTTTTTTTTATTTCAGGTAGCAATTAGCCGGAATCGTGGGGAAATGGGCAGCCATTTTTTCGAGGAGGGTGTGTTGAGAGCGCTGTAACTCACGTTCTTTTGGATATTTTTCGGCTAAAAATTTATATACATACTCTTAAAATACATATAAATAAAATGAAAAAAAAACTTCTATCTTTTTACTGGTCGTCAAAAACAATTCCCTAAAAATGCTTAAGAAACAGGCTGTCACATGGATGAATCCCCTTAAACCAGTGTTTCTCAAACTGTGGGGCGCGCCCCGGGGGGGCGATACCCTTACGAGGGGGACGCGAGCATATCGAAAATAAAAGATTTAAAAAATAATTAATTTACTGGAATGAATTAAAAAAAATACTTTCAGACATAATAAAAAATGCACTTTTACTCTGATATAATTTATAGGCGATTTAAGTCATCTCTCAAAAATAAAAACTTCTTCAATACCTAATTAGCTATCTTTGATCCAAAAAAGCCAAATAAAAAAACTTTTATTTGATTTGCTGTAATCTCATGATGAATGATTTTTACTACTCTTTCTGAGAAAAACAAATCCCAGACCCAGAATCGAAAAAATTTAGGAACATAAAAAATTCATCACTGGGATTATTTTTGAAATACTGTACATTATAGTTGCAATATGTTTTTGCTGATAATCTGTTTGACCTTCTAAGTTATTGGTACAGTTAGTTATGACCCCTCTCTTATGTGTTTGTTTCTCATTTAGGGAAGTTGTAAGTAGTGTATTTCTTTTTTGCGCTTTTTTCCGTGCAATAGAGTTTTATGATATTTGGAAAACCACGAAGAGCACTTTGAATGATTACTTGGCCAAGACTTATTTTTATGAGTATTCCTCAAATATATAAAGCATAATGAAAAACGTTTTACATTTTTTTAGCAGTAACATAAATATGATCATAATGAATACACTTTCAATCCGGAAGTGGTCGCGCGGGACACACAGATCACAAAATCGTTAATTCTGGCAAAACTGTTTATTTGCTACCAAAGAAAAATTGAAAAGTTCTTGAAAGTAGGTAAGTTTACTTTCTCTTAATTAAATTATTCACTGGAATCACAATTTGTATCGTATACAATAAAATAATTATAAAAAAAAAGGATTGGGGTGACTCAATCACCCCGCGTGACTATTAACCCTAGTATCGAGTGTGTGTCTGCCCCCAGGATAAAACATTTTGAAGCCTTCTCGCTTTAAATATTAAAAATAACACTATTATTCTTCATTGAATTTTATATTATTTTTCATTGTTTAACATTCATTCTAAATGCTAATTCCGTGAGGCTTAAAATTACAGTTCGCTTAAAACAAATTATAATATGAGCATTCATTTTGAAATATCATTTTACATTTTCGTAAACATTGTCACTCATTTGGGTTTACTCTTCTGACAATTCAGCTATTTATCAAGAATGTTTTAGTTTTTTAAAAAATGAACTCGTTCGAAGAGCGGGTACTTCAGACAGTATAATTTTAATGTATCAGTGCTGCACAAGGTATTTTATAACTAATTTATTAATATTAAATTAAGAGCAAGTTTAATAAGTATTAGCGACTTCCATGGGCTTGTCTTGCAGAGGAAAGTTTTTCAAAGGAAGGTTTACGATTAGAAATTGACACTCTGAGTACATTTTCTATATTTGGCTGAGATCTATATTTTGTCTTGAAAGCAGCCACCGCATTTTACAATCTGTTCTAATTTCAAAATTCGAGAAAAAAATTTAAATATATATTACTTAAAAGTTACATATATAAAATTTAATATACTTATCTTACTAATTTGTACGGTTTATAATTAAGATCGTTTTGTAGCTTTAGCGTCAAAGTGCATTATTATTGTATTCAATACATTATTATTGTATAAGGGGGAGCGATAAAAATTATGATTGAAAAGAGGGGGCGCCAGTATTGAAAGTTTGAGAAGCACTGCTTTAAACAAACATAGGATAATATTCACTTAGAGTTTGACAACCACCTCCTGCAGTGGCCGCTGTAGCTGAGTGGTATAGGTATCGGACCGTGGCTTGCCTTGTCACCAGTACCACTAAAGACCCACCATGTAGGGCAGCGATGCACGTTAAATCTGTCGAGAGCTGAAACGTCCTCCCATTGGTGTGGTGTGGTAGCTAGGAGAGGGGGGTACCAGCTCAGGTGTCGTCCACGTCACTTGACCATGGTTCAAAATTACGTGGTCCGTCGCCAAAAGCCCTCGTATTGCTGAACAGTGTGACGTTAATATTCAATCAATCAATCAACCACCCCCTGCAGTAAAAACATATTATGCAGATAAGGCTCTAAGATGTTAAAGTAAGCTAGAAATAAGGGTAGAAGTGGATAGTTTTTAGTATAAATTCAGAACCTATTCGCAGTGAAGACATTTTTCTGATAGTTGTACGTCGTTACCTAGTTCCAAGCTCTTATTGACGTTTAGGCCGGTTTCACTCGATTCAACTTTGGGCCAGTCAACTCGTTTCCTGTCACTAAATCCTTAGTGTGAAGAGGGGAGAGAATTCCTTTCATACGTTGACATAAAGTTGACTGAAAAGGAGTACCGGATTCATCGGCACAATGAAGAAGCAATAAAAATCTTCCTCCACTTTCAATACACAAGTACCCGCATGTGAAGGGCATAGCTTTCACAATCTCCGTTTAGTCAAGTCAAGTGGTGGAAAGGAGAATGTGGGTTTCGAGGGCTTGAGGGCGAGCAAGGATTGCCAGTTTACCGCGTATGAAGGAACCCAGGGGATTGCTATTCAACAATAGCTCTCGGCTGTCTGCTCCTTCTGTTAATAGCGGCACAACTTGACTTGTATGAAGTTTTTCTTAGAGTGGATAGTTCTCGGATAAGTCTTACTGATCGTTGGATTGTGGCGGGCTCACGCGTCTTTTCTTTAACATAACCTATGGGTTCTTTGGGGGCCAAGATTAATGGCAACTCTTTTCCTACCAAAACCCAAGAAGCGAAATGTGAAAAAGAAATGCAAATAAGATAGCTTTTAAATAACAGAAGTTTCAGTAAGTGTAATGGCAATTTTGGGGAATGTTATGTAGGAAAGAGACACAAGTGTGAATTGACAGCCAATTGTGAAGTTACCTGGAAGATAAGCCATTAAATCAAGGTGCATACCATTGCACGCGCGCCCAGACGTTTCTTCATAAGATTGAATCTAAATTTGGATTAAGGTAAGGATTGATTATTTGATATTAGGACTTGTATATTATTAGAGGTGAGAGTAGGCGGATTAAATAATTATAGTGGTCTAAGTTACGCGATTCGGTTTTTAACTATTACTGTGTGTTTGTTTATTATAGATTCTCGCTTAATTAATATTATCTAAATTGTTAGACATTTAAGTTCCATTCTTAATAAAGTCATATTAAGAATTAAAAATGTCTATTCCTTTTGCAAACCCTACACCTCTAGCTCACGCTGACAATCAAAGATACGGTCACCCGAGGGGGGCGGTATCACAGGATTCAAGCCTATAATGTATTTACAGGAGCTTCGTCTTTTCGTGGGGAAGCAAGTGTTCAGACTATCTATAATCTTTCAAATGAAACAAATTTAGATTATTTAAATTATAGTGGATCATCCTCATAACTTCTAAGTAGGCTAGGTTAATAAGTAAATGCATTAGCTTGATCATTTGTGTGTGGTTTTTCCTAGTAGAGATCTATGTTGTTCCATTTTCTTTTATTGTAAGGTCGGGTTCGAGTTGCAACCTCTCAAGTTTGATAACCAGACTGTGAGGAGACCATTACTAATTTTTTGGATTGTAATTCTTTTGTGTTATGTTAGTGAGAGGATATTTGAGGGAGGGAGGGAACAATTTTTACGAAAATCCCAATCCCAAAGAGAATAGGTGTTTGAGGAAGAATTGTCTACATCAAATTGCAAACTAGAAGCATAAATTTTATTCATAAAAGCCGAAACAAAGTACAAGAAAATAATTTCACGGTTGTAGTATCCTAAGCAAAGCTTTTCTGTAATCTCCGCTTGTGTCTTCGGCAACGTCTTCCCCCAGGTCTTTTTGGAACATCTGTAAGTAAGCCTCTTTGATGTCCTCCAAGTCAATCTGTAGAAAGAAAGGGGAAAGACTAATGAAGTAAAATGTCAAGAGAGTTGCCTTAACAAATGTATTCTAGTTTAAATAAAAGAGTTTTTTAGTTATGTGTAGAAAAGTGAGAAATTTTAGATTTAAATTTGTTATAACGTCTAACGAAAACTTAAAATATTAAACATTGTAATGTAAATAAATAACTCTTTAAATAAAAGTGCTAGCAAATTATAACTACAACTGATAGTTATAAATGTATATTACAATAATCATTTCGGAATAATGGCACTTACATATCATACCATCGACCAATTTTGTCAAATCAAAAGTTGTTGCCAATTCAAAGGACGCCAAAACTTTTAATCTTATTATATTTGTATGTGAGAATGCGTGAGAACATTTTGTCACTATTACATACATATCACGGCATTTGGCGACGTATTTTGATTTAACAAAATTGGATGACACAGTATAATACTTATTAACACAAGAATAATAAATTACCTCTGATCTGGAGACAAGTGTTCTGACAAGAGCAGAATCATCCGTTCCTATGCCCTTCAAACAATCCTTCAGTTGCTTGGCGAAGAACTTGTTCCTATCTTTGATGCAGTACACTAAAAAATAAAAATTTAAGAAAATTATAAACAAGTACCTAAAAGTGGGTCTGAATCTACTTAAACAATAATATTTCTAAAATATCCACAGGGTAATGGTACAATCGATACATCATTCCCTTTTACGTTTTAAAAAGATTTTCAGTGGGTTTTTTGGGGGCTCTATGCCCAAAGAAGCCCACTTGAAACCCCTTTTTTAAGTAGACACAAATACATGTGCATGACTCACAACCCACAAACCGACCCCGACCGACGAGCCTTTTTTCCCAATTGAGGGTGTATGGTGACCCGGCCAAAATCTAGATACAAAACGGGAAATAAATAAAACAGAATAGAGCGTCATTACTACTTCACTTTTTTTTTATGTGTGTGGGTTTGTACGTACAGTGTGGAACGAATTTAGGTGCAGTTGGAAATCTTTTGTGCCTCTTGGTAGAGCGTATGAAGTAAAGCAGTTAATACAGTGGCATAAATCGTGTTAATTTTTATCGGATTAGTATAATATTGGTATTTGTCTTATTTTCTTTAAAATCAAATCAATACGTTTATGTGAAGAAAAGCATTAAGAGGGAAAAAAAAAAATCTAAAATTCGAAATTTAGATTTTTTTTATATGTAAATATACATATTTTTGTATTTTTGAATTTATATTTTTGTCTCTGTTACTAGCATTTCTCTCCCGGTTTGTCTCATTGGATAGACAATTTTTTTTTGTGCGTGACAGTATATGCCAACCCCCGGTAAAATTTTGGGCTTTTAAGGGGAAGGGGCTGTAACGTCCTTTTTACCCAAACCCGGTCTGCTATCCCCTTTTTTTCCCCCTGAACTCTAGACGAAAAGACTCGCCATATGGCCTCTCTTTCAAAATGGGCGATATATAAGGCATATCCGTGTGTGCTGTTATCCTTTCTTATGTTCCATTTAACACAGGGATTTCGGCGGTAGTAGAGAAACCTTGGTAGGGGTTATTTGAACTATCTCCCCGGGGATAAAAGGCACGCTTTAGACTTTTGGGGGACAAAAGGTTCCCCCCTATTCGACCCCCAGTCGTTGCGTTTTTTTTTCCTGCCCTTTGGGTTTTCTTTTGGTTTTTGGGGAAAAAAGAGTCGCTGCATCCCCCCCTTCCTAGAGAAAAAAAGTTTTTTTTGCTGTTGATGTATTTTTGACCCATACTTAGAAAAAAATTTTTTTTATCATCCCGAAACTAATTTTAATTCCCCTATGTTTCAGGTCTTTTTTCCCCTTTGGCGTTGTGGGCATTCTCTTGAGATGGCGGGTCTAAGTAGACGCGGCGGGGCCTTCCCGTTCTCGAATCAGTAGTCGTGATTCATTAAGAATATCTTATTTAGATTCTTCATGGAAATGAATGCATAAGAAACCAGTACCTGTGCTCCCCCCCCTTTGTGTTCCTTTCCCTTTGTGTAGCCATTTTTGGGGTTTAGTGGGAAAACCCTTTGGGAAAGTTGGTTTTAATTGGGGGGCCTTCGGGGGTCTGAGGGGGAAAAAGAATTGAATATTAACTTTGGGCTGTTAAACTATCAGGGTTTTTTGGCGCCCGGACCATAATTTTGAACCATGGCCCAAGGACGTGGACGACACCTGGGGCTGGCACCTTTCCCCCAACCACCACACCCACCAACGGGAGGGTTTCAGCCCCCGACAGATTTGTGCATCGCTGCCCTCCCGGGGGGTCTTTAGTGGTACTGGGCTGGGAACTCATGACCCAAAGGGAAGCCACGATCCGATACCTATACCCTTTTGGCTCCGCGGCCCCACATCTTCCGGGCCGAAGTGCACTTTTGACCAGTGATCTCCAACCCCGGGGCCCTGGATCAAATGGTACCGGGCCGCCCAAGGAACATTAAAGTATTTCTATTTTATTTACTGTGGTGCATTTCTTTCGGGTTTGAACAATTTCCATGGAAATCACTTTATATTCCGTGTTAAATCACTTTATATTCATATTTTGGTGTTATTGAATTTCATTCTGAAGGCATATTTACATACAATCAAATTAAAATTATTGAATCAAAACAATCTAAAACACATAAACAGTCCATGCCGCGTTAAAATTTTAACCCCCTTTTTAAAAGGTCCGCGGGTAAAAAAAGGGTGGACAATATTGCCCTTTTAAAAGTTTGAGACGAAAGGGTTTTCCTTATTCGGGGCCAGTGGGTTGGCTTTTTTTTTTTGCCGTCTTGGGTTTTTTTGGGTTTCCGGAAAAAAGTCGCTGCAGCTTTTGTTTCATTCATTTAACTCTTGTATTTTATCTCATTTTTCTAATTAATAAATTAGGCACATTTTTATAGTGATGCGCATTTTGGATGTGGCCAGTAGTGTATTTTAAGATGCAATTGTCATCCTTACCTATGGCAAGGAGTGTGTCTTTTACATCTCCTGAGAATTCGGATCGTATGGCAGCAGCCAGTGAATGTCCACCAATTCTCTCATAGGCGTCGAATGTTGCCTGAAGTTGAGACATGCTTCGTGTGCACAGGATCTTGGTGAAAATTTCTCCATCCACTCCCAACTTTCCAACTCCTCCCTGAGAAGAAACAAATTTTTATAGATGCTATAACATGTGAAAAACGTTGATTTCATCCAAACTGGTTCTTTTTAAGGGTTAATGTGCATTTAGATAATTTATGAAACCAGTGAAAATACAAGAAGCATCGGTCTTGAAATTTTTAGTTTGGGGATGGCTGTTTTTTCTCTTATATATAAGAGAGAGAGAGGAAAAACCCCCCTCACAAAACACTCCCCGCACTTTTATCTTAAGATTTCTGGAACTATTAGACCTATCGAGTTAACCCCAATTTTTCCCCCAAATTTTTAAAAATTTTTTGAAAAAAATTTTATCCCGCTACCCCGTGGCGCACAAGGGGGGGGGTCCCGGGGGCCGGGCCCCCAAAAACCCTTTATTTTTTTTCCCATTGGTTTAAAATTCCCAAGTATATAATAGAAAATTTTTAAATATTTGTTATTAATGATTAATTTTACTAATTAATGCTAATTATTTATTCAATATTTAGTTTTTTCTGTGTTTTGTTCCAGAAAATCGACAAAATCAAAATAGCATGATACAAGAATGGTCAACTTTCAACCCCCTCCCCTTGAAAAATTCCTGTGTGCCTACTGGCTAGTTCTCAAATAATAATAAAAAGGGAAAATGTGAAAATAAAATTAAGCACTTTTAAATTGAATTTCAGTCATTTTTTTTGTTGTAGAAGTGTAACATTGCGCAGGAGTGCTGTCAATTACAAAACTTTTTTTTATATGAAGATTTTATTATTCATCATAAAATGTTTTAAATTTCTTACCTGGTAATTTATTTCGTCAATAAACAAGAGGAAGCATAAAATATAGTGGATTCTTTTTATAGCAAAAACACAGTTCTTGAGGCATCGGAGATTTTTATAATTGTTGTGATTTCTGGAAAAAAATGTACTTCTGTCTAGTGACAAAATTATCATGTATTTCGTTGCAGTAATCTTTTTTTTTCTCAGATAAGTGATTTGTAGGTAATCAAAAAAAATATCGAGTCTGTTAAATTAAAATAAATCATATGTTGCAGAAATGCAACAGTGCGAAGTTAAGGGTTAATATTTCACCGGAATTCTCCTTTTGTTGAGTACAGATTGGTTATAAGAACGGGTTTCAAGAATTTGATACCTAAGGGAGTTGGCGGGGATATTATAGATAAAAATTTCAGCTTCTGAACTATTGTACCGACTAACAAGAGATTTGGCAAACCTGTTTCTTTTGTTTAGTAGAAATCCATGTAGAACGAGAATTTTGTGGAAATTACCTTTCAAGGAGGGTTAAAGAGGTTATAGGCAAAAAAATTCAGCATTTTTGAAGTATAAGACCAGTCATACTCAACCTGCGGGCCGAATGTGGCCCACCGGGTCTTTTTAGGTGGCCCGGTCATGGCCCATTGCTCTGAGAAATTCATTTATTTATGAAAATTTGGTGGGAAATTCTTTGCTAAAAAATAAAATGTATCAATTTTGTTTTTTGCTGTCGATGTCGTGTGGATGCGAATTGATATATATATATATTTTTCTTTCTGATAAATGATAATAGGCAACAGTGGAGTAGCAACCATTTTGTGAGTGGAACTAATTTTTGACTATCTTTCATATCTTGCAAGCGAAAAATATTCGAAGAAAATAGATCGTTTCAAGACAATTTGGAAGTTGATTATTTTGAAGTAAAAAACAAGCATGGTTCAGTAATTGTTTGATTTGTCACGAAAGTGTTGTATGTAAAAAATACCAATAAACAGGAATCCTTCAATGACACTTTTCCTCGAAGATCTCGTTCAAGAGGTGATATTTAGACTTTCTTGAATAATCTTTAAAACAGCAAAAAAGTGTTTTGTCAGTGGTAATGTCACAGCGGTAACAAAAGCAGCCTATGAAATTTGTTATATTATTCGTAATCCTATGAAACCGTTTACTGATGCGGAAATTGTGAAAGAGTGATTCTTAAATGCTTCCAATTTAGAAAAGTTTAGTGACAAAAATAAAAAAAAAATATAAAAAATAATAATTAAAAAAAGCAAAATAAGAGTTTTAATATTTTGATCAATTTCCACATTTTAAATTGTCTTTGTAATTAATCCCCATGTTGCGCCGCGCGTGAATAGCCATCATATGTATGCGGCCCACGTGAAATAGCTAACATTTCTGTGCGCCCCGGCAGAAAAAAAGGTTGTATTGGACTTACAGACCTGACCCTGTGTTAGACTGAAATTTGGCAGGCATCTTTATTTTATGAAAAAATTAAGATGCCTGCCTAAATTTGCAAAAAAAATGTTTGTGAAAATTGAATGCTGCCATATTGTGATATGTCCAACAAGAAATCCTAAAGATGACATGGGATAATAGCCTTTGTCGCTCCATATCCCACATAAAGATATATTAACTATTAAAGAAGATGACATCTGGATGACCTTTCCAAGATCGAATAATTGGGAAGATAGAAGGTCAAAGTGTGATTGGGGAGGGGGGGTAAGCCCCTCAGGTGAGTGAGTATTTATTAACCCTTTAACGGGCAAAAAGCTAAAATACACTTTTCTGTGATAAAGTACTTGATAAATGTAATGTTCTCGTCCTCTGGAATAAAAAGTTAGAAATAAAGTAATATTTTTGAGGATTTAAATAAGTTATTTCACAAATTTGATGAGCTATTTA
Source organism: Trichonephila inaurata madagascariensis (assembly GCA_019973955.1). Taxonomy (NCBI): domain Eukaryota; kingdom Metazoa; phylum Arthropoda; class Arachnida; order Araneae; family Nephilidae; genus Trichonephila; species Trichonephila inaurata. Next base: position 39,571 of record BMAV01005073.1, read on the forward strand.
CTGTGGAACTTTTTAAAGCATTTGTTTGAAGGCACAGTGGTACGTTGTAGGAGCGACACAGCCATTGAGAGCAATGAACGTCTTTTCTGGTATTGCAAAGAGATCATCTCCTGTACAGATCACCTTCTGTTTTGACTCTCAAGTGGAGAAAGAGCGAAAATTTCAAGGTCATTTTTCTATTCTATGTGGGTAGTGGGTAGAGCCTCTATCCACATATAAAAGCTTTCCAATAACTTAAATAAAACCTTTTTTAAAAAAAAACATATATATTTGCTTGATTCATTCAGATGAGAGAAAAGTATACTTAAGACATGTCGAAATTTTTTCAAAGATCAGAAATTTTATTTATAGCAATCAAAATACAATTTGTAGATTTACACCGAGAAAAACTGTTTTTAACTATTCATCAGAGGACATGAAATGCAAGCAACGTTATCGTACTGCCATTTGTATTGATTTTTATGCATTTTAGCTTCAATTAACGCATGTGGATAGACTAAATATCCATCACCCACTTGGAGAAAAATTTCTTTAATATGTAGCTAGACCTATTAGCCACTGCCCGCGAAAGGGTTAACGTCGAACTTTGAAATGGCCTCGTAATTGTGAATGGTCAAGTGGAGAGTTCGGAGTCGTTCACAGGTTCTTTTCTCATGAATGGAAAATATTTTAAACTGTAGAAACTGTAGAGAAAGTCTGTAGAAACTCGTCTATGAGTAATCATGGTGGTGGGTGACCGTATATTGTTCTACTGGCAACATGGGTTGAATAGCAAATGAAAGCAAGATAAATCGAAATCTAATTGTGGTAGTAGCGTAACGAAGAATATTAGGGCCCCCTGTAAAGTCGGGATTTGGGCCCCAAGTCAGATCTTATGAAGGACTGCGTACTTGGTGTTAGTTAAGCTTTGAGCCCCTAGAATTCTGGGCCCCTTCGCGATGAGGAAATGTACGTTACAGTTATGAGGTGTTAAGAATTGCGAAACTAATCAAGGACTTTTCATTTTTTTTCTTTATTATTTTGACGATTGTTATACTAACTGTGTAAAGTTATATAGTTTGCTCTAATTAATAAACAGATGTGCAATGTTGTGTGCATGCACTCACGTCAAAGAGTCTTTGGGCGTCTCTCTCAGCTCTCTCAAAGTCTATCTCGACCGTCTCGTCTCTCTCGGCGGACACCAGGGACACCAAAAGATGGCGAAAGCGACCACTGCTGTCGCTTATCAAAATCTCCTCCAAGTCCTTGTTATACTCTGCATTCACATAAAAAAACAACTCAAATGAATATCACCACACTTACGTTTTTCTTAAAATCACATATTTTTAAAGTCATCGTCTATATTAATAAAAGAAAAAGCGTAATGTAAAGAGGCTATAATTTCTACACTTCTTACCAACCTTAACTGTGACAGTACGGGTTATGTTTCCCACGTTTTAATCCGAGCTGCAAATTTACAATCCCATGGACTGGCATGTTTTTGTACGCCTTCATCAACTGGCAGTCACAGCTTAGAACATTTAAGCTCTAAATATTCACAGGGGTGGTTGTTCCTTTGATATTTTCGATTTATCGGCCCCTAACCTTACGGAAAGTGGAAGTCCAGAGAGGTCAAATGGCCCACCCTCGATCTCTTATACCTATATTCAGGTTTTTTTTCTTTCTTTTTCTAATATATGGGGTTCAGGGACATATAACTGAAGTTATGGTTTTAGCTATAACCAATTGACAATAAATATTGTGTCACATGATTTTTGGAGAGGTATATGGTCACTGCAATCTTAACAACAAACATCTACCATATCTATTTTCAGTTTAAGAAAAATAAGATATATTTTAAATAAATTTTGTGCTATAATTTGTGTGCGAATGTATTTCCTTAATAAATGCTTTCCTCGGAGATAGGTTTTCTAAAAGAATTTTAGTATACTTACTTTGGCGATAACAGGCTTTGATTTCTTCTATTTCCTGTAATTGAAAATAAATCATTTTAAATATTTCAACACTAATAAGTATTAATTTTAATATATACAATGTGGTATTTTTGCTTTTTCATTGTCAAGTAATTTATCTAATCTAACTTAACACAGAAAATTTATCTCTCCTTAAAAGTAGTCGAAATTTTCTATCATGAAGAGGACTGTGTGAGTCTATTGCGAGACATTGAACTACTTACCCTGTTTTGATGTGTGCAGAGAATTTCGATGATACAATTCTCGTCTGTTCCAAGTCCCTGTAAGAGAAAAAATATTGAAAATTTGTTTGACAAAAGAAACTGTTAAATTCCCCACTGTTTGGGCTGCAAATAATCAATGAAACATGTCATAATATATATCAATTACTTGAACGGCATCATTCAGGCAGTCCGCAAGGAATACAATCTGAGGAGTAAGCAGAGCAACGCATAAGTCCTCGAAATTGCCTCCCAATTCTGATTGGATGTCTTCCACCAAGTCCTGCAAAAGAACAAATCGAAGTTAAAACATTCTTTGAATAATTTACCCAGTGTCCCAAAAATGACCGACGATTTAAAGAATAAATTAAAGAAAAGATGAAGGTGATAGCAATGTACGGTTTATTGCATTCTGCTTTTGTAAACAGGGAGTTTATTCTCACCAAGTTTCAAAACAAAAAAAAGTTTTTAACGGGGGGTGCTTCACGGGGGAAAACTATAAAAAATGTTTTTTGGTATCGTCACACCGTGACGGGGTCACGCGTCTTTTCATTAACAGCCTTTGGGTTCTTTGGGGGCCCGAAAATAACTCTTTTCCAACCAAACCCAAAAGGGAAACGTGAAGGAAGGATGCAAATTAGGGAAACTTTTTAAAAATCAGAAGTTAGAGTAAGGGTGGGAATTTGGGGGAAAGTTATGATAGTATGTGATTAATTGTGAAGTGACGAACAGAGGAATTCCGTGACATAGAGCCATTCGGTCCAAGGTGCATCCATTGCACTCCCGTAAATACGCAACTTCCCGTTGAATTTGGGCGATCGAAATTTAAAGGGAGGATTGACTATTTAATATTAGGATCTGTGATAGTATTGGGAAATTGAGTTTAGGCGAGTTAGTTATTGATAGTGGTCCGGGTTTCGTTATTTTGGTATTATATATATTGTGTGTTTTTTCATTGTAGATTTTTCACATATATTATTATTACTAATCTGTTAGATGTTTAAGATCTTAATAAAGTCAAATTAAGATCATGACAGCTCTTAGTTCTTCATTCATTCCTACACCTCTAGCTCACGCTGATAATCAAGAAGAAGGGCACCCGAGGGAGGCAACTTCACACACCTGGTATTCAATAATCCCCCGGTTTTGGAATTTTTGCTTTGAAAACGAACATTTGAAGGCTTGATTGCTTCTTGCGCTTTCAAATGTTTCCTTGCAAGATTCAGACTCACCAACTTCTGAGTGCTGTTTGCGAACACAATGTTGCTGAAATTGAAAGCCTGCGAAATCGACGATCAAAATATTTGGTTCTCCAACAAATTGTATTTTTACCTGGATGGGGCTTATCATTAAGCAGAATTGGCGAATTTTAGGAAGCGCAAAATCCACCCCTTCTTCATCCTTGCATTCCCAAAAGTCATAGTTTGGGTCACACCATTTTCTGATTGGACCCTTTTTCAGATCACCAAACGATTAATGCAAAAATACCCGAACATTCTGGATGTTTGGGGCCATTTAAAGGGTTTTGAAGGAAGGTAAAAAAACAACTCGTGGTTCATGCAAGACGGCGTCCGACTACATCGAATGGTTGCAATGTTCGATTTTCTCAACGGACGCTTTGTGTGATTGTGTTAATTGACCTTGACTACCAAATGCATACGCAAAGAACCATTGAATGGCCTTCCTATGCCCCAGCACCCTACGAGTTTTTCCTTGGGGGTACGGGAAAGATCAGGTGTATTGTAACGATTCACAAACCATGGCTGAATTGAAACAATACGTCTATATCAAACCATTCCGACTGGAATGTTTCATCTCAAAATTTTTCCTGCACTATGCTGTTGCAGAAAATGGTAGTTGTTTTGAAAATATTGTTTTGTAGTGTTTCCCCGGGCAGGAAAGCCATCTATTGATTTATGACTTGGTGAAAGTAGAATTTCCTTGTTACCCAAAGGTCACAGCAAACCATACATTTCTATCGTCTTCCGTTACTGTTCAAATCCCATTTTAAGGACACCTGGCTTAAAATAAGAATATAATCTGCCAATGAAATAAGACATTTGCAAATAATATAGTAAATAGGATAAAAGCAAAAATAATTTTTTTTATCATTCAATTTAATTATAATCGCGTTACTGACGTGTTTCATTAAACTAAACTAGCAATGATTTTGATGAACATCACAAAGTGTGTTTGGCTTTGACTGAATTCCTTTGTTACAGCTTGTTAAAGGGAGTTAACAAAAGCTCTTTATAACGTCGGTTCAATCAAAAAGTAATAGTTTTGATAATAATCAAAAGTAATACTTATGATATGATTGACTTTTAAGTATATTTTATGTGGAGATACCATGTTGGGGAAAAAAAATTAGTTACAGACTAAATACACTACAAATTATGTATTCAAATTCCTCTTTGAATCGATTTACGTTCATGATTTTTTAACCCTTCCAACACAAAACAAGTTTTGTAGTTATAAAATGAATTTAAGATACATGTATTAATAATTGCTTTTTAAGATCGATTATTCAGTTCAATCGTTCAGATCAATATAATAACATCCGTTTTTAAATTACCTCTTTGCTGTTGGGAAGTATAATCTTTTAAGTACTATATGAAAGAAAGGACCTGCGTGTTATCTTTCCTATCGAGCATCGTATATAGATTTCGAATTTATCAATTTTTCCACACAACAGTACATGAAGTAGAGCAGATGTTTTGGCCAGTTGGAATAATAATAGCATGAGACAGTCTCGCGTGGAAAAAGGTCATTGTAATGTTTAGTATGATATCGTATATATATAAAAAGCTTTAAACAAACATTTCGTTTTCATATGTTCGGAAACTTAACCTTTTATAGAGCCAATTTTTTTCTAGGGCATTTTTTCATTTATTATTTTTTATTTTATTATTATTTTTTTATAAAAAGAAACCATTTATCTTATACCTAAAATGAATTTGATTTTTCTGACCATTTTTATTTTGAGAAATATATTTCCTACTTCCCATTGGGCAAAACATCTCATGTTTTTCACGTATTACTTTCCATGAAATGTTAGAAAACAAGGATCAATCCATAGTGGAATATTACGAGCTGTACAATTTTTTTTTTTTTTGTAAAACTGGCATAGGGTTTCCGATTTAAGTCAATCTCACGTCATCTGGAACATTTTGCTTGTGAATATTTGACAACGTAAGCTATGTACTATCTACTATTAAGAGTCATAGGTGGGGCCTTCTTTTGCGTAGTGGAGGGCCTCAAAAAGTCTTAAGACGTCCCTGGTTAGTGAGGGTTCAAAATGTTTAAGACGATTGCCGATACCGCCGACTGTGAAGTGCCTTATGTAATCCGTTTTTTGAAGGCGAGGAGTGCTAAGCCAGTTGAAATTCATCGTCATCTTATAGAGATTTATGGTGAAAATGCAATAAGTGATGAAATGTGTGTGTGTGCTGGGAAAGTGGGTTCAACAATTCAATGATGGGTGCTCCAATGTTAGCGACGAAGCAAGGAGTGGGTGGCCTTCTGTTTGTCAATGACTATTTGGCTGAAAAAGTGAATGAGAAAATTCGTGAAAACAGACGGTTCACAATAGGATGAATTCCCACGAATTTCAAAAACTGTTCATTGGTGGCATCTTTTTAAAAAGAGAGTATAGGCAAGCTGGATTCCCGATATGAAAAATGCCTGAATTATGGTGATATCTATGTAGAAAAATAGTTTCCGACATGCTTTTTCATGAAAAACAACATTTTGTTTTGAAAAAAAAGATTTTTATGCCAGTTTTTCCAAAATGGTACTTAGTTTCCAGACACGTCTCGTATTTCAACCCCCCCCCCCTCAATTTTTTAAATGTTCCCATAAGCTACCGTTCTATAGATCCATAATTTCAAATTTGATACCCATATGTCTTAACAATCAAAATAAAACAAATATGTGCAAAAACTATCATTCGTGTAAATTTATACAGATTTAAAGAAGTTAAAAGCACCAAGAGAGAGAGAGAGAGCTATACCCTTCCGTAGAGGCTCTTGTATTTCCTTTTGATTTCTTGTCGCTGAGAATTTGAATGAGTGACCAGGACGTCGATGATGGCCCGTTCATCTGTACCTTCAAAACGAATGAATATTTGATTCAACACGGAAGAGATAATAACATTAATTCGTTGATGATGAGCAGTAATGTTAAAAAAATTGATTCATTAATTGTGAATATCAATGCAAGAGACTCAAAAACTCCTTAACATATTCCCATCGATTTGATTTGGATACGACATCATCATCGATTTGATTTGATTTTAGTTGGATAATATTCTTCAATCGGTTTTAGACTAACAAAAAAATAAAGCGTTGCAATAAAAAAAAGCATTTATCAACTAATAACTATTTATAAGGATTCATTATGTTCATGAAAACATTCTCATTGTGTATATCATTGGGGTCTTTATTTATTAATGTTATAATTTAGTCATATTTTTTAAAAAAGCTTTTAAAAGATGCATTGCGTTTGATATAAGAGTAATCAATAAACATTGAAAAATTCTCGCACAAAGTAAATTAAAATTAAAAATGCATTTATAGAAATTTTATTGTTTATATTATCCCAGTCTTATTTAGTCTTTCTAACTTAAAACTTTGGAATAAAGATTCATAACAAATAAAAAAAATTCGGTACCTACGCTTTATACCACCAATAAATCTCGCCAAATGAAAAGACACTGCCAATTCAGAAAATGTCGCCAAACATTAATCCAACTCCATTGAAAAATTTAGATGTTTTCTTACTCATCTCACTGATTAGTCAGTGAGTGACAATTTGGGTTTGTACGGCGCAAGAGCCAATTTTGGCTAAACTGTGCCAAACATTTGTTTAAAACTAATAATCAAACATTAGGAGTGACATAAATTAAAAATAATATTATTTCAAATTTAAAAGAAGAAGAAAGAAAATTAAATTAATGAATTAGTTTTTTTGTCATATCTCGATAAACACTTCAAACCGAAAAGCATTCTTGCTTACCTATACCTTTCATAGCCTTTCTTAGTTTTGCAGCTGCTCTTTCGGCGTTGAAGTTTTCCGCAGCTGTTATTGTCCCCTGGGAAAGAATAAAAATAATTTCTTATTCTGAAAAAAAAAAAAATGTAGACGAAACTGAATACATCAAGAACGCATTTGTTTTCGTTTTTAAAATCTAAAAATAGATTCAGTTTCTTATCAAACTATCAGAATCTAACTAAATTTCATTAATATAAACTGAAACCATATAATCCATATTCACAACAATTTTAATTTTAGGGTTAAAATCTAGCTTCTTTACCATTATTTATTAAACAAAAGTAGTTAAACGAATGTTTTCATGTTCTGGTTTAGAGATTCCATTGAAGAAAATAATAGAATGAAATTTTTTGTTTGTTGAATACTGTATCAGTCTGAGGGGAAAGTCTGCAATGAAGACCCTAATTTGATAACCTTAACTCTATGGGTATGAATTTGGTACCATTTAAACTTTATAATTAAATCAAAAAAAATACATCTATAATACAAATTAGTAAATTTCAAACTAATAACAAAAATAAAAAAAAAACGACGCATCAAAGAAGGAGTTGCCCAATTGTAATGAAATTTTTCGTGTGCAAAAACATTTGTACCGAACAAGCAAATGATTAAAATTTGGTATCCAATGAATGAATAGCGGGAGCTACAGTGCATCGGAACTGCGCACTCAGCAGGCGTCTCTAAGAAGCGATTATCAATCTGATGGTCAGAATTTCGGTTGCATTGTGATTTAGGATACATTTCAACGACTGAAAAAATGCCTCGCCTTAGGATTCGAGCTCATTTCGAGCAACTGTCAGAGTTTGAAAGAGGTCGTATCATTGGATTGAAAGAGGCAGGTTAGACGAATCGGAAAATCGCTTGTCATATGGGTCGAAAGCGATACGGCCATTAGAAGATGCTGGCAAGAATGGATGGACAGTGGCAGATTTCAGCAGCATGATGGTAGCAGTCGTCCTGGAGCCACAGCAGATCGGGAGGACAGATTGATTATCAGATCAGCTGTCACAGCGCCTTATTCATCGGTATCAACCATCAGACATGCGATCCGCACACGAGTGTCTACCATGAGCATTCATAAACGACTGATAGAGCGAAATTTACGCTCGTACCGAGCACTACGCCACCTACCACTCACACCTGCACACTGTCGAGCCAGATAACAGTGGTACTTGGCTCGATCAGGTTGTAATCATGCTGACTGGGAACGTATAGTGTTTAGCGACGAATCCCACTTTCAACTGTGTCCTGACGATTATCGAAGTGTCTGGATACGAACAGGGCAGCGTTCCGATCCTGCTTTCACTATTGCAAGCCACACATGCCCTCAACAAGAAGTTTTGTTTCGGGGTGTCATTTCTTTTGATAGTCGGACCTCTTTGGTCGTCATTAGAGGCAACTAACAACACAGCGGTACATCGACGACATTCTGAGAACTGTTTTGCTACCATTCCTTTTGAAGTACTCTGGACTTATTTTTCCAGCAGGATGATGTACGACCACGTACGGCACGTGTTACTATGAACTGTCTTACAGCTTGTCAAACACTTGCTTGGCCAGCCAGATCGCTAGATCTCTCTCCATTCTAGCATGTATGGGATATAATGGGAAGGCGACTGCATCTACCAGGGAATGTTGATGACCTGGCCAGACAATTGGAGCAAATTTGGCAAGAAATACCGCAGGAGACCATCAGGGTCCTTTATCACTCTATGCCACTTCGTGTGGCAGCTTGCATCCTGGCTAGAGGTGGGTCAACACCTTATTGAGTTCGTTACTTTGAAACTATGTAACTTTGAAATAAATCATTCAATTTTTCTGAAATTTTAATCATTTTCTATTATGTACATAATCTTTCTACCCACCAATTTTTGCCTCTTATCGAACCACTTGTTCTTGGTGCGTCGTTTCTTTCTTTTCTTTCTTTTTTGTTTTGTTTTGTTATAGAGTGTATTTTTGAGTTTTTTTAAATATAAATATATCAAAGTTCTCGAAAAACAAGTTCTTGTGTATTATGTGCGTGTATTTGTGTTCAGGGCCGATCATCTGGGGGGTGCGGCGGAGGCTATGTACCGGAACCCACGCTTAAAGGGGGTCTCAACCATTATAAAAAAAAACAACCTAAAATAATATATTCTTATGCACATGTGTAGCCTTGATAATATTCCTGTCATAGCCAAAATGAAGAAAACAACATTTCATCTTAAATATTATTGTAGATCTTTGAACTGAAACAATCTTGACATAAATGAGACAGATGGATCTGCTGCAAAATCTTCTAATGTGTAATTTATCGAATAAATTTTCATTTAAATAATATATTGAAAGTTCTATTTTAATTATAATCGTACATTCTGCCACAATAACAAAATGCTACTTTCAAAACTAAGTATAAAAAATGAAAATAAAAAAACTTATTTTGGAATTGTTTGATGAAAGGAATCTCTCTTTGAAGAACAGAAAACCAATTTTAAACAAGTTTTATAATTTAAAAAAACACTTAAAATATTTCCTAAGTTAATATTCCTAGTCCTAATGTATATACTAATGAAAAAGATTATTATTGAATACACACAGCTTTTCGGCAGATTTAATAATGCATATATATATTAAAAATACAGAATAAATAAAATAAAATAAATAATAAATAAGAATAAGTATAAAAAGATAAAAGAATTAAAAAAGAGAGTTTTAAATAGAACTTCAATGAATACGAGTACATAGTATAGATAGATAGAAGCGCATTAGATGATATATGAATGTTTTTCCTTTCAGCAGAGAGAGAATTTTTAAAAAAAGCAAACTAATTTTAAAGTTAAACTGAATTTTAATAATAATTATGGACTATTAATTTTTAAAAAGCATAAATACTTCATATTTAAACGTTTTAGCATAATCACTGATTTTTATTTTTTAAATGTAAAAAATTATACTTATTCTTACTTTATAGTTATTCGAATTGTTTAAATTTTTCCTTCTAAAAATTTTTAAAAGGGGAAAATTTTTTATATGGTTTTTTTTTACTTTTAAAGCCATCCAGTGACCTAAATATGTTTTTTTCGTTTTTTTTAAAAAATTATTTCAATTTTTATTTCCTTTTTCCCTCTTTTATTTGGGGTTTAAATTCTCATTTCCTTTTTTGCCAACTAGAATTCATATTTTTATTTCCGTTTTGCCATCGTTAAAGTTATTTCTTTTTTTCCGTATTGCCATCGTAGATATAAATTTCTATTTTCCGTTTTGCAAAACACAGTTAAAAAAAGTTTTTTTCCCAATCTTTATTCCCAAAAATTAAATTTTTTTGTAATTCCAACGCCGCAATGAATTTTTTTCTTCCTGGTTGTATTTTCAGATATAAATCTGATCCCTCCTTTTTTTTTTTAATAAAATTATTCTATTTATGTTATTAAACTGCATCGTTTGCCATTAAATTTTTAAAACTAGAATCGCGAATTTAAATTTGATTTTTCCCTTCTTTTTTTGCTTTTGCTTAAATTTGTTTTCTGAATATGAAAAATAAAATGCCTAGTTAAATTTTACTGTTATTTTTGCCAATAATTTTTCTTAAAGCAAAGCTGTTAAGTGTGAAAAAAATGTTTGTTTTATTTTAATAAATTAACAGATTATCTAAAGATATGATTTTTCGTAATTCAAATTCTTTTTCAGTTAGAATTCCTTTTTGTTGTTCATTTTGAATAATTGCTCTGTAATGCTTAATACGAAAGAATACGAATTTTTTTAAAAAAAAAAGAATTTTGTGATTGCTTAATTTTATTTTAAGTCATGAGATTTTAATCAAATGCTATCAATAATGTTTTTATTCCCTTAATATTTACAAACAAATCTAAATTTAATGAAACTATTTTTAAAAATTTGTTATGATCTATGAACAAATTGAAATCCGGGTGTTGATTAAAACGCTCATTTTTGTTTTACGAGGAGAAAAAGGATTTCTTAAGCATTCTTTTTTGAACATTTTCACTTTCTGAAATTTTCCTGTTGATATATATTCAGCCTTTAATAGTAATAAAATACTTTTAAAATATCATATTCTGATTTTTTTTTATATTTATGTAACTTTTTAAATGTTTACAAACCTTTTAGAAAATTATTTTTTAGGGGGCACATGGGAATTTTAAAAAGTTTTTTTTGGGAGGAATCCTATTTTTAAACTTTTTTATCCGCATTCAAATTATGTGCATGGCTTTAATTGTAGTCACAAGTGTAGCTAGTTCTGAGTGGGCCCTGTATCGAAATTCCATGGGACCCCTTTTTTGGAAAATAAATGAAATTGATCACGTTAATAAAACTTATTCGAAAGTGCCAAAATAAGTATACACATATATACATACATATTAAAATAATTTATTACTTAACAATTAGCCTAGTTGTTTAAGAGGTGCATTTCTCGATTTTTTCCCCTGGCAAACGCATTTATATTAACACCCATAGCAGAAGAGGATTCCAATTTTTTAAATTTCCTCAATTTCTTTCGACAGTATTGCTAAATCCGATAACCTTGATAAAATAATTTTTATCTTAGGATAATTTATTTCGGTTGTTGCAGTTGTGACCGGAAGGGTCAGAAGTAGCAAGCATGCAGCAATAACATCCGGAAAACTGGAGGCGAGATTACTGAAATTAAATAACAATAATTCAACGCGAGCCCCTTGATAGATTAGATTTTCTGAATTTCAGATTTTTTAAGCAGTTTTTAAAGCAATTAATTGTAAAGGTATTGAATGTAAAGGTATCCGACTACGTTCGGAACCATGACTTTAAAAAAGTGCATAAATGTGTAATTTTCATATTTAGTGTGACTTAGATTAGAATACATGTATAAAATTGTTTTAAGGACATCATGACAAAAAATATTTAAATACAATATTTTGGTAAAAAATTAACTTAGGACAACCTTTTTTCCAAATGTTCTCTTTTTGTAAAAAAATGCTTCTATTGTATTAATATTTTGCCTGTAATAGCTCAGACCTCTGTACAGAGGCTCAACTATGATTTTGAAAAATTCATATTATTTTCAGAGTTACAACCATTTGAAATAATTATCGGCGTATTTTCTTAAAATTTCTCCCTTCTGTTTTCGTAAAACATGGATAAACCGACTTCCAAGCTATGCGTTTCAAAAATTCTAGTTGAGCCTCTGTACAGAGGTCTGAGATGAATACAGGCAAAATATTAATACAATAGAAGCATTTTTTACAAAAGGAGAACATTTTGAAAAAAGGTTATTCTAAGTTAATTTTTTGCCAAAATATTGTATTTAAATAATTTTGTCATAACGTCCTTAAAACAATTTTATACATGTATTCTAATCTAAGTGACACTAAATATCATAAATATTATCCATTTACACGCTTTTGCAAAATCACGGTTCCGGACGTAGTCGGATACCTTAAGTCCTTATCTTGTTCACTAACTGGTTTTACAGCTAGCTTTTTTATTTCTTCGATGATAAGGTTTATCTGGTTGAAGGATTTCGAAACTATTACTAAGATCATGGAAACTGAAATCTTTATCGGGTTTGAGTTAGTGTATATCTAAAAGAACGTTTCTCAGCAAAAATAATACACACTAATATTTTGAAAAATGGTTCCGCGCACATCTGAAATTCTCACATCTTTCGATAACCCTGCCTTATGGGGAAGGGGCGGTGGATGCTATGCACCGGAACTCTGAGATTGAGGGGGCCTCAGCTTGATCAAGAATTAAAGTAATGCACTTTTGAACATGAAAACTTGACAATATTCCTGTCACCATAAGTATGATGAAAAGTATCTTTTATCTTAAATATTATTATTGTAGATCTCTGTTTCGACATCTACAAACTGATTCTTGATAATGAGAGTGTTTAGTTTTTGTTATTCGACTCAAGGAACTCCCACGGATCCCATTTAAACTCGACTTTTATTGAAAAAACCATCCTTTGGTAATCACCAGCCACTTTCTCTTTTCTACGCCTAATGTGTTATATTTTATGTGTGTGGGCTTGTTTATGTTTTTTTTTACATATATATTGTTGTTTAGACAAATAGAGCAAAACGAAGTTAAACGAGTATCTTCCAAAAATACATACGTTGCCGCGGTAGCCAATTGGTATAGGTATCGGATCGTGGCTGGCTTTGTCACGAGTTCGAGCCCAGTACCACCAAAGATCTGCCGTGTAGGGCAGCGATGCACGCTAAATCTGTCGAGAGCTGAAACGTCCTCCCGTTGGTGTGGTAGTTAGGAGAGGGGGTGCCAGCTCAGGTGTCGTCCACGTCACTTGACCATGGTTCAAAATTACGTGGTCCGTCGCCAAAAGTCCTCGTGTAGCTGAACAATGCGACGTTAATATTCACTCACTCACCCAAAAATACATACAGCACCCCTTTTCCCCCAACCACGACCGGCTTGGAAAGTGGAAGAAATTATATATATATATATATATAACTTATATGATACACCGACAACTAATTTCTTCACATCAAAAGATGCCGAATGCCACAATATGCAGCCAGCAGTAGAAAACCGTTCCTATGCATTCCCCGAAACAATAATGACGATGACAACATTAGCCAACGTATTTTGATTTGGCGAAATTTGTCGACGGTATATATACTACAAAAAAGTGTGTGCCATATGTTCTTTCTTTTAAAAACATACTAGGAAAATTTATGTAAAGGAATCACTACTTTTTTTGAGTGAATTCTATCACCAACAAAGATTCTATTAGACCAATGAATTTGAGAGATTGGAATACATTTTAAATGCACTTTTCAATTTGTCAGGATTGTTACAATACATTTTTTTTTCAGAGTATATCGTAATAAAATATATACATTTAATTATCTACTGGTTTAGTGAAATTGTATGTTACTTCCTTTTTCGAAATTTAATTCCGAAGCTGTTGCGCAGTGACGTTTTTAGACAAGTTGGAGCCTTGAGTTCCCATGCAAAGATAGGCCCCACCTGCATCTCTTTTAAGTAAAGAGTATATAGCATACATTCCAAAATACTCAAACGGTAACCCGTAAGAAATAATACTAATAAAAAACCCACAGGAACAACCGTAAGAAACTATCTAACTAAACTAAACAACTAACCTGTAAAAAATATACCTGACAAACCTAGACACTAACCGACTTGACCTACTGTTGCCTTTCGACTGTACGAGTAATAAAGCTGGTGTATGGAACTAGGCCTATTCCCAGTACGGACGTGACTAGGAATTCCAATACCGGGATACCGAATACCGGTATTTTGTGCCATTTGTACGATTTTGTAATACCGGTATTCACAAGTTTAAATACCGATTTTTCGGTATTTACTAGAATTTTTTTTTTTTTAAATTGTCTCCATTGTATGTTCAGGGATCGCCAACATAGCAAAATAGTATACGTTTTTGTTTTTCTGTCTTCCTAACGGGCGAAATTAATTAGACTGTAAAAATAAAGTTGCATCGTACAATCAAAAGAAGTGATAAAAAATGTGAATCATCCAAGGAATCCATCCATAGGCCAAACCTATCCTATTACAGCTCAGAGTGATGCTGCACACGCGCTGGATTCATAGTCTTATGTTCGTATATGTGAAAACAAAGCTGTAGTTGTGAAGAAAGTGCGTAATACTTCGATTTTTTTAAAAAATTGATGAGTTTGTTATTCACATTGTATTTGCATATCATACTTTAGAGCTCAAAATATTTTTCAGATTCATTACATATATACTCATTAATAATAACCCATGATAATATATAACTTTAAAGAACACATGTTCCTTTACTTTTTTTGTGATTCTTTATACACTGTTATAATTTATACGTTACGAATTACTTTTTGTGATATTTACACTTTCTAATAAAACTGGCAAATAAAACAGATACACCTGTGTTTTCTTTCTTTTTCTAAAAATTCTACTACCGGTATTAAAATCGGTATCCCGGTATTAAGGTCTAAAAAATACCGAATACCGGTATTGAACTTTTGGTCCGATATTGCAACCCCTAGACGTGACATAATAATGCATTGTTGTCAGTTGGGGTATGGTTAGGTGGCCGCGATAGCCTAGTGGTCAAGGTATCTGATCGTGGCTGGCTTGTCACGAGTTCGAGCCCAGTACCAATAAAGATTCGCCGTGTAGGGGAGCGATGCACGTTAAATCTTTCGAGAGCTCAAATGTCCTCCCGTTGGTGTGGTGTGGTAGTTAGGAGAGGGAGGGTGCCAGCTCAGGTGTCATCCTCGTCACTTGACTGTGGCTCAAAATTACGAGGTTAGTCATAAAAAGCCCTCATGTAGCTGAACAGTGCGATGTTAATATTCACTCACTGGGGTACGGTTAGAAATTTCCCGTTTTTAATGAAATGTGACCGGGAATAACATTTGACGGTTAATATTATTAGAATTATTATCTTATTGAGAGTCTAAGTCGAGAATGTGTGAAACGAGCCCTCTTCTCTTCAAGGTCATGAGACCCCAGGGTGGAAAAAAACATGGGTGGCCTACCTTTTTGGTAAGAGAGGCCACTATCTAATAATAAAACATTATGCGTGCCACTTCTGACTTGGTGAAAAAATGTTACTTATTGGCTTATGATATTTTTAAGCAAATAACGTATATTTTTTTTGTACAAATTTAAATAATGAAAATCTAAAAATAATATAAATAAACACTTAGATTTTATTGTTAATAAACTTTTTATTTTGTTTTCAATAAACTTTTTTCAGGTATAAAAGGAAAAAGGAGTAACTTCAAACACATTTAATTCTAATTTATTATTTTAAACATATTCATCTATATTAGGATTAGCTCTTGAAGATGCCAGCAAAATTTGGTTATTTTAGGTGTATATATCAATTTTGAGTGATATGATTTTTACTTAGTCTCAATATAAAATAGAAAACATTTGTTCTAAACATATGTAATTTATTCAAAATCACAACAATATCTGACAGCCAAATCGTGTAAATTCGGAAAATTGCCTTTCGCGGCTCAAGTTTCCAAAATTTAATATAATTTAGATCCCTTTAGTTGAAATAAGTTCCTTATAGTTATTTTTCAGTCTGGTAAGGTGCTGAAGATGGATAATTCTGATTTGGATTTCAAAAGTGGTGGTGGTGGTGGGAGGGGGTAATAATTAGCGTCTCTTTAAGTAAAATTGAAAAATGATTTTATAAACACTAGATAAGAATTTTTTTTCATTTATTTATTTTTTTCATTTTGAAAATCATTCAACCAAGCACAATGTTTCGAGCATACTTTTGATGGAAAACGGCAGTGATTAAGTGTATTTGGCAGGGAAACGGGGATTAGAGAGTTTTCAGGTGTGTGTGGGAGATCAGACGAGTGAGAGCGTGGAATTTTAGGGTGCCCATCGCAAGTGTTTCCGACATACATGAAACACAACCAGAGAAAATGTGCAGGGTGTTTGTATAACATTCTCGTGCAGGTTTCCTGAGAACAAAAACACATAGGGACACTCCCAACATTTGGTCCGTCGAGCGGAAATTGACAGCTATTCCAAGGTGACGTGGTAGTGGTCTCTTTATGTTTTATTGGTATAAATTAAGGGGACTAAATTAATTTTAGAAAAATGTTTAAGAACTTTGCCGTAGGAAGATCTTCGGATCGTAGCTCTTGAACTTGGTAGTTGTTTGCTATTAACTCTTGTTAACTGAAATTATTAAGAAAATAAATATTGTGGAGAACGTTACGAATTAATTTAGGAATTAATTCAACATGATCGAGACCGTAAGAAGCGGGAGACCGTAAGAAAGCGGAAGACCGTAAAAAGAAGCGGAAATAGGTTACGAGAAAGAGGGCTTGAGCTTGAAGTTGCACGTTTACATATTTGGAGTTAATTCGAGATAACGAGAGAACAGGTGAGGTTTGTAACTCATGGATGCGTTGGTGAAAGTGTTCGCATCCTAACGGTGAAGGTGCCTAATAGACCTGAAGGTTGGGCATTCTTTTTTTCGCTTCGTTAAAGAGCCTTTGTATCAAAAAAATGTGCCCGAAATTTAAGTCGGAGATTTTGGTAGAATTTGTTGGGAGAAAAACTTCAAATGTGTTAACATATGTTAGAATGACGAGCTTAACAATTATGAAAAACTAAAAATCATTATTTACAAGAGGAATACGGTAAGTGCAAATCAATTCCTTGAACAATTTACAGCTGCGCGTCAATCCAAATGAAACATATATTCCGGCATAGCACCATAACTTAATTACAAATTACGGCGAGGTATTACTTAAAATTAAGGAAGGTCTCTGATTTTTGACAATTTAAGAAGCGATCTTATTGTGTCCGACAAAATTTTTCAGTTCTTTGAAGAGGTAGCGCACATTTCCGTTCGACGGGAAATGATTGGTTTTCCGCCACTGGAGCTTGCAAAGAAAATAGACTTGTTATAACTTACTTCTCGAGGAAAGAACTTAAAACCTTTTGAATGTCTAACTAGAAATAATCCAGTGAAAAACGCGTCAAAAGAGTATTTTGAAATTGAGGTTAAAGATTCTAAATAATGTTTGTTGCGCTGAATCGCATCCATTATATATAAATTATTGCAGTGTATTTAAAGGCTTCCAATAAATAGAAATTAGATCAATTAAAACTAACAACCTTTTAGCTTCAATTGCCTTTCTACATTTCATAGGCGAAAAGACTGTAAAATCGAGATTTGGATTTGTCCTGAATTCATCAAAGAGCTATCGTAAAAAGATTCATTATACAGAGCGAGCGCGAAACCAGGAAGTAAGAAATTCCACACTTTAGACCTCAAACTACATCAGCGCCAGTCTTCGAGCCGGGAGTAAGAAATTCATAACTTACTAACTGCAACTAGTATAAACAGAAAAAATGTGTTTACTAAGCTCAGCAATTTGTTATATAAAAGTGTGAAAATGGTTTTATTCCCAGTCAAAGCAATTCTAGACAGCAGGAGTACCTCGAACTTTTAACTTCGAGACTTAAGTGATTTAATTGGATTGAAAAAATACAAAACTAATGTTTTAGTTTTCTAGTTCTAAACCAAATCAGTAATTCCAATTGACTCGCGCGTTTCGAGTATGTAGCGGCAAGAAGAGGTTATATTAAAACATTAGATTTTGGTACCAACAATAACGGAAGATCTTGTTCCAACAAGCGAAAATCGATTTTAATCTGAGATAATATTCCCAATCTTAAATTAGCTGACAAAAACTTCAACATTCCGACGCGTGCGTATATTAGGTGCAGAAGTATTCTATGGATTAATGTTACCCGGACAGTTCAAGATGGAGGGTTCAAATGTCATTTTCAAAAACACTGTTTTCAGTTGTCGTTTCAGGTCTACTTCTTCAGACACTTGAAGGAAGAACATTGTGGGTTTATTCAGGCTGAGGATAATCTAGAGCTTTCCAATTAAGAAGTTTTGGGAAATCGAAAGCGTGAAAATCAGATTCCTATTAAAACCAGTGGGTAGATATTTGTAGGAACCGGTTTTAAAAACACTCATTCGAGAGATGACCAGGGAGAGATACGGTGGCGATGCCATTAAGGGAAGATCCATCATGTCTTGGTGAATCAAACAAACTGCGATTCAAGAGATTAAACTCTTTATTGGAAACGACTAAGTAGAGATAAAGAATATTTGTCCCTGTAAGAATTTTTACAGGGAATATAAGTTTGGGCCATATAGAGGAATCATGACCCAGATGGGTCACTAGGGTTTGCATTTTGCAGCCGCACCCCACACCATAGTGTTTATCACCCCAGTCTACAATAAACTGAGGAGCAATTTTTAATGCATCAGGTTCCTTCAGCTTGGTGGAAATCTCTAAATTCAATTCAATTTAATGGCGGACTGGTCCAAAGAAGACCTCTTTTCCATTATGGTTCGCTTCCCGAAAGCACAAAATTATGCTTACTTTACTACAGATATGAGAAAATAACACCGCGCATGATAAACATACACCCAGAGCAAGCGGGCTGTTTGCAAAGAATTCTGTGGAGGAAGGGGCGCAGGAGAACCAATAAAAACATACAGGTTAACTTCTAGTAACCTAGGCACGGTTAAGCGCACCTTATCTGGCAAAGGAACTTTGAAGCAGTTAGCGAGGGATAAAGTAATAATTTTCCTTCAGCGAAAGCTCCTGTGAGGTGCTGAATGACTGCTATGGATGATATACTTTCGGGATCCGAGTATAGAAGGGGTAATCGAATGCGGCATCAATTAATACAAAATGTTCAAGACCGCAGGGATGCATGCCTACATAAGTGGTGTGGAAATTTACGAGATAACTTCAAATCTACAGGGAGTACGCTCTGCTTTCTTGGAGTCTGATGGGGAACTCGGCTAAGGAATAATTTTGGAATCCTAAGTTGAACTGTTTTTCTTTTTTTTTAGAATAAGAGCAACAGAGGCCAACTTCATTCCACCCAAAAGAATGGTTTTGTCTACTATTGCAAGAATCTTTGACCCTTTGGGTCTCTCGGATAATTACTTGGGCAAAGATATTTTATGCAAAGGTGTGGTTGCTGGAATTGGGATGGTGATGAACTTCCTTTTAAAGAAGAAAAGTGGCGTCGATTTATCGACTCTTTGGAAGCCGTGAATAACATCTCTATTGACGTTATATTTGCTGATTCCACGAGCGGAAGCATTGGAGCTACATGCATTTAGCGACGCGCATCGGAAAAGGCGTATGGTTCATCCATTTATCGCCAGGAATATATCTGCCTTTGGAGAAGTTAAAGTGTGTCTCGTAACGGTAAAACCGAGTGTCACTTACTCTGAAGCAGATTTCCATTCCAAGACTTGAACTGTGTGGGGCGAGTTCTTGCCGCTAAATTGATGAAAGAAGGTGAAGGAGGCATTAAACTAGATTACAGGCTGTACATTTTGGTCGGATTCATTCAATGACGATTTCATGGATATCGAATCAAAGAATTGAAGACGTTCGTGGCTAATCGAGGTGTCACAAGATTCATCAACTAAGTTCCCGTGACCAGTGGCATCACATTGCATCAGACCAGAATCCTGCGGATGTGCTATCTAGAGGACGCTACTTCCCTGAGGAGGAGCTTTGAGCTGACTCTCCTATCAGTGGCGCGGTCCTGAGCTTCTTCTACAGAGTGCTTATTCAACCACTGTCATTGCGGAACCAACCCCAGAGATGACTTTGACTGCGAACTAAGGGTGTGCTGAAGAACTCTGGAGCTGTTGCCAGTTCCCAGAACTTTGACTTTTTTCAACCATCTTATGGACCTTTCTAATATTGACTTTTCAAATAATACATATTGTTTCATACTCCTGTTTATAGATTTGTGACAATTGCAGATCCGGAGGTGAAAAAGGGGACCTTTAACTACAGGTGAAATTAAAATGATGCAGAAACCTGGCTTATTAAACAGGACCAGGTGTACTTAGAGTGACCCGTCAAGATGTCTTAAAATCTTTGAACATATTCCAGGATAATAAAGTCCTAAGTTTGGGCATGGAAAAACTCTGGCCGAGATGGGTGGGAAGGCTCATTCCCCATAAAAGGCTCTTCCTGTTGGTCCCAGGACTTGGACCGTGGTGGGGCTGGGTGAGGCATGGCTGGGGACAGGCAGGCCCACTAAATAATAGAGCAATCTTGCCGAAGGTAAATGGCCTCTGGCTGTGCTGGGACGGTTTGGAGACGAAGGCGGTTTCGATACATAAGGTACACAGGATGCCGTGCCTCAGGGGCGGAAGAATAATGCTGGCTGTTGGTGGCGACGTGGCGCACGCAGGCCTGCGGCAGATGGATATTTTGCGGGAGGCGGCACTGGCTACCAAGGCTGCGCGGGAGGTGCGAAATATAACAAAACAACTTGAGCGACAAACTGGTGGCGGACGGTGGGATCGTGGGCATTGCCGGGCGAGTATAGCAACAGGCGGGTAGGATGGAAATACTCTCCAACAGAAGTGGATGATCAGAAAGGACAATAATAATGTGGTACAATGGTAATTGTAAGGAGGATTTTACACCGTTTTGGCACTGGCGGCTTTTAGGGAGCGCGTCGTTGGGAGTCTATCATGGTTCTGATGGTAAAGTGAGAGCAGTCAGAATAAAACAAAGACAGGAGAATTTAAGGGCCCATAACTAAGATGTATTCTACCTATAGATGTAAAAAATAGTTAAAGGTCAATTTCCATTTAAGAAATTATGTTTTTATCTTTAAAAATTGTTCTATTGTATTTAACTTGTTTTTTTACTGAAAATTTATGGTACGTTTTATATAATAATTTTGAAACCAATTGGTAACAGGAAACTTGTTGTAAATTGTGATATTGTGTGTGAAACTGTATTGTTGAATATTAATATTGCAAGGCCGGGGGTATGTTCGGAAAGGCATTGCGCAGTGGGCGCCGCCGCCGGCGCTGATGATTAGATTATTGTTGAAACGGGGATTATAGAGTTTCAGGGTATTATTGGGAG
Organism: Trichonephila inaurata madagascariensis; assembly: GCA_019973955.1. NCBI lineage: Eukaryota > Metazoa > Arthropoda > Arachnida > Araneae > Nephilidae > Trichonephila > Trichonephila inaurata. The sequence continues at coordinate 61,234 of BMAV01005073.1, forward strand.
ATCAGACGAAGGTAGAGCGACGGAATTTGGTGCCCCATCGCAAGTGTTCCGACATACGCCCCGAGCACAACCGAGAGAGAAAATAAAGGGTGTTGTGTCAACATTCTCGTCTGGTTTCCTGAGAACAAAAACACATAGGGACCACTCCCCAACACACTGAATGAATCCTTCAAAATGAATATTACATTTTTAAATTATAGCTCGGAACATTTTTAATTTTGGTACATAGTTGCTGAATTATTATGAAACGAGTGTGTTAATCTTTTTTTTTTCTTAAAAATAGAGACAAAAGATGCAGAAGTTTGTTTGCAAAAGATATTTAACCAAGTAGAATAAGAAAAATATAATCTTTCCCCCTCAAATTCCAAAATTTTGCGAGTGCATTTCCCTCTGAAAGATGGCGCCCATAACAATGGAGGAATATTCTTTACACGATAATTTTCTAATGTAATTAAATTAAGTAAATGTGTTTAAAATAAATTTTGGGGATTTTTGTTTGCATATTTTTATAAAATTGTTATTTTTTGTTATATTTTAGAATTTTTCAATAGGTTTTCGTGCCACTGGCACTTAACTTCACCATGCTTTATTTGTGGCACGCATTACCTTATCAGTAATACACTTGCCTTAAGCGTACCCTCTCATAAGCTAAGTTATTTTTGTAGAAGGTTTTCATAAATGCTTAACAGTTGTCTGCCGACTAAAAGAGTTTTTTTTTCCCCTCCGCAAAATTTCCTCGTGGCATGCTAATATATATATTTTTTTATTATTATTCCTTGTTTCGTTGAAAAAATAGGCTTTTCGTTGGAATATGTATGTTCTAAAATTTTTTTGTAACCCTTTTTTTCATTTAAACGGAGACCTTCTGTCAAATTCCCAACCGGCTGGCGTCATTCGATCTGATTGAAATGGGTCTAAAGACTCTTCTTCAATGTCTTGCTCTTGCTCGTGCATTTGTCTGAGCGCATCCATTGTCAGCTCCTGATTGTGGGAATCCAGTGGTTCTTGAATGCCATCATTATCCACTTCTAAATTTATCTGCCTGGCAAGATCGACAATTTCTTCAATCAAATTACCAATTTCATCAGGTTCCGGCATTGATTCTACCTGAGTTTCAGTGATGGAGGGGGAGGAATTATCGAGATTTGAAAATCGCTTAAGTCCTTATCCACGTAAAAGTCGAGGTATTACTGTATATTGAAAATACATATACTGGAGTACCAAATAGAATGACTGTCATACTGTTATTAATCCTTGTTTCCTTTTTACGGTATGCGTGTTTTGTGTCAATCTATCTTTTTTTTTATTTCTTAACGTTTTCCGCTCTCATACAAATTTTGACGTCCATAAATGTGTTTCGACGGGATCCTCAAAAAAACTTTCAGCGTGCTGGTTTCTATTCAAAGAAACATCAATATTCCAGTCATCTTTTGCGTGAGTTTTTGTCGTTTAAAATAACAACAGGACAACACTGCTTTGTTTCGAGTTGCCGTTTTTTGGTTGTTACCGCTGAGAAATGATCGAAATGGGAAATGTTTGACCAATACAGTCACGAAGATGAAAAGATATATAAAAATAAAAAAGAGAGCCCGTGCCATGTGGAAGGCAAAAGTTTAAAAAATGAACACTTCTGATACTTTAAAATGATAACAGTGATATCTCCATGAAATAAAAATACCTGAGCAATATTTTAGATATTATAAAATATCACAAAAAAACTGCTTTTTTCAATTGCTTTATGTTTTAACAAAAAAAAAATTAATATCAAGTGTATATGTGTGTATTTTTTTCTCGGATCATATGTCTAAATGCATTTGAATTAAAGTTTTTCTGGGAATATTATTGAATATTATGTTCAAGCTAAATTATTTTTACAACAATATATTTATACAATAAATCCCGGAGAAGACATGGATGTTTGTAAATGCATAGTGCCTGTGTGGCATGAGGACATTAAATATTCAACGAGCCGAAAGTCCTCTCTAGAGGTCGGTGGTAGGGAAGAAAGGTGGGGGACCTCCAAGATGTTCTCACTCAAAATTGGGATGGTCCGAGAAAAATCGTACTGTCGACTGCATGATGCTCAAATCTGCTACTAAAGACAGACAATCCTTTGCTATGATGAATTTCGTGGGCCTCGATATGATATTACTGTCGCTCAGGTGGGATAAGCGTCCGCAAAAACATATATATAAATTTTATTATAATTTTTTAAAATATTTCATTATAATAAACGGTATAATGTAACTAATGCTTTATTTAAATTTCTTTAATGTCACTGACTCCATGTTCTTAAAGCTCGCTTTTTCTTACACTTTCCTTATCACTTAATTCAAACCGAAATCGTGTCGCCTTGTCATTTTCATTGAAATAATTTTAAAATATCATCGCAAGTTTTATTTTATTAAAAGATTGAAATGAAATTCGTTCAATTTTAATGCGTCGTTGTTAACTGTGTGATGGATGGGCTCTCCCATCCATCAGTGTTCGAGAATTAGAAGGAAGATTGGCCATAATCAATACAAATATAATTTATTAACAAGTCTCAACAACCTAACAAATCTCAGCAACCCAGGTTAGGAAATGCACCTTTAAATAAATATGGAAGCAAAAGCGAGGTAGACGAGATAATTAATATTTAGTTATAAATTGAATCACTTACTCTTGGAACGTCTTGGCAATACACGTTCCAAATAATCGAAATTCCGTTTTAAGTTAAACTACTTCAAGCCGACACTAATTTAAATATCTAACTGACCAACTCGTCAATCTTCAATTTTAAATATTATGCAAATAATCTACGAATCCCTCTCGACTATCTATCTATTACTTTACGTTAATCACTAACTTCTATCATCTAGCTCCAAACCTCTCTTTTTCTCTTTATCGAACCTAAAAGTTAATGCTTAAATATAAGTCTTGATTTACATAAGTCGCGTCTTCTTCTTCGGGAGAAAGTTTTCAATGGAATAATATTTAAAGAAACAGTTTTTCCCTAATAGGATTAGTAGGAGGTTCGCGAATAGACCCGTTACAACAGTACATTGTAAAATCCCTGACGCAAAAATAAACTAATAATGTATAATACTCCTCCTTTAGGTTTCATCCTTAAACCTTTGTGCTAGTTGATTGATTCACGTTGCACTGCGAAGCAATACACAAGTTGTTGGCGATGGACCTTGTAATTTAGAGCCCCAATAGACGAGGACGACATCCGAAGTGACCCCTCTGTCCGAATTTCTATATCACACCAACTTTGTAGCTCCGAAATAAACCTCCACGTGACGGTCTTTAGTGGTACCACGATTCAAAATCCTCGACGCGACTGCAAGGATGCCAGCCACGATTTCGGTAGACTCTGATTCAATAACTTATTTTGAGTGATTCTTCTAAAATAATTTCAAACAAATGTTAAACATCTCGGTGTTGTGACCAGAAAAGAAAGTGATTTGTAGAGAAGTGGTTTACATTCAATCGTGAGTTGATTGCATTCCTCCTGAAAATACAATTTACAACAAATCTTTCACTGTATATTTTTTCACATATCACCTTATTCTAACTTTATACTCTGTAACGTCGTTTCTTAACCAGTTATCAGCTATCCCTCATTTCTTCCCCGGTACCTTAGGCGAAGAACTGCGCCATATGGCCTCTCCTTCAAAGTGGACTATAAATAAGGTACGCCTGTTTCAACGGTTGACCATCATTCTTTTGTTCCATCTAACACGTGGTCATGTTATACATGTGTGGATTGGATGGTTCGCTTGTGACGGCGCTTTATTGCACCTTTCACTAAATCCTCTTTGGGAATCTTTGGGGCATTTCATTCCAACCAACTCAAGAAGAAAACGTAATATACAGATTAGGAATGAGTATATGTATTGGAGCTATAGCATTCGCGAAAAAGTCTTAGTACTTAGGAAGTATTAGGAAGTCTTAAAGAGGTCGCGCGGCTGGAGGCCTTAAAGTATTATAAGAGCCATATAGAAATGGGTTCGAAACCAGAAAGTTGCCTAGTAGTCAGATCAAGTTGGATTATAGTAATATATAGAAGATATAAAGATTGGTAACTGTTCGCCGTGGAATATCGGTAAGCGATATAATATTACACTTTAATGATAGAGTGGACTCTAGTTAGTTAAGGAATCGGCCATAGATAAAGATTCGGAGGTTAATTTATCACAAAGATAGTGAGTAGGATTTAATGCGCTATTTGTCTAAGGATTGTTATTTACGTCATATCGCTCCTGATTGCTTTCCTCTAAGACTTGTGTTGCATTGCTTAATATAAATTGAGATAATAATAAACTAAATTCGTTATGGAAGGTTTGAGTGGTCAATCTTTTTATCCCTACAAATCTAGGTCGCGTGAATGAAGAGATGATATTTCCGGCCCGGGCTATTGAAAGGAAGAAATGCCAAGAACTGTATTCTAAATGTTGGAGTGACATGTCAATTTATGACTCATCCGTATGATTTTCGACATGTGGTGACAAGATATCGTGATCAGACGGTATTTTGTCCCTTAACAATCAATGGTGGCTGGAACCAAGACTTAGAGTACCTTGTGCAAGTCCGTGTTCTTTCCAATCAGAAATTGAAGGGGCACGAGAGAGTCCCGCCCTAGAAGGTTTAAAAGAACGGATTGGAAAGTGATCGAGAAACCAACTAGAAAGGTGTGAAAGCTAATTCTACTTTACTATTTTGGTGGATCTTAGACATGACGAGATCCAGTTTAAGATCATTGGAAAAGAACCCAACAGACGACGATACAAAGTATTGATAGCTAGATGTGTAAATTGACTTACTTATAAATACAATAGTTATGTGTCAATTTACGATTGAAAATTTTAAATGAAAAGGAATTTTACTAAAGCTGTGAGATCCATTTCGCTACCCATACATTTTAGTAAGCCTGTGTGAGGTTACTAATTTACAAACCCTTTTGAAATGGACGACGTCTATAGTGTTCTCTCTCCCTAGGTAAAAACCGAGCTCACCCAGTAAGGGCTCAGAGCTACTACTACTACAAACAAAAAGTTCTCGAAATGGTCCCCTACATTCACGCAGGTTTTCATTGGAGGAAATATCTGGCAGCACGGATAAGGAAAAACACGCAGCCATCTGGAATTCATTTCCTATACTGTTGGCGTTAATTGCAGACTATTTCTGACAAAGTGAAGTTTTCATTAGTCGGATTTTGCAATGTCGTTTTCCAGCAGCGTGCAAACATCAAGTTCTGTGCTTTGCTCGAGAAATCATCTTTTGAGACACTCGAGATGCTGAGGAAAGTGTGGCGGTGTGATATCTATATGAACTAGTACCAACATCATGCTGTTGACGATCGTTTTGGCGTGATCGGTTACGTACTTACGTTCGGAACGGAAGGTACCCAGAACGAACCTTCCCTCCTTCATTGGTGACCCTGGTCGTGCAAAGGAACCTCACCCTTCACGCGCCGCAGTCGTGGCGCCATCTATCCACCGCACAAGCAACTAAACCGTCAAACATTGACGCAAATAAGCCGTTACTTCTCAAAGTCGTCTCACACAAATGACGCAATTCTCAAAGCCGTCTCGCACGAATGACGCAACCCACCAAGTGACGCAACTGCTTACATACTCGCCATGAATATGGTATCGTTGTTCACCTATTCGCCGAAACACTGGCGGGGGAGTATGTGGCGGTGTGATATCTATATGAACTAGTACCAACATCATGTGTTGACGATCGTTTGGGCATGATTGGTTATGTACTTGCGTTCGGAACGGAAGGTACCCAGAACGAACCTTTCTTCCTTCAAAAGCTTACGGAAACCATTCAAGCACCAGAAGATTTTTATCATTTTCCGTGGCTGAAAATGAAATTAAAGGGGCATCATTTTGTGGATTTAAATGAGGTAATCCAAAATCCGACGAATCATCTGTAGGACCTCTAAAAAAATGGATTCCCCCAAGGGGGTTTTTTTAAGTTGTAAAAAGCTGGAAAAAATTTAAAAAGTATCGGGAGGACAGTATTTTAAAAGGAATAAATTTAAAATTATTGTTCATTTTTTAAAAAATTTTTGTTACTGAACTTTTTGGGGAAAATTTTTGATTTTGGGGCGGGGTTAATGAAAGGGACTCCTGAAATGGATTTAATGCCTGCTGGAGAGACATCCTCTCCAGCAGGCCCACTTGCCTTTAAAAAACCTTAAAAAAATTTATAACAATATAAATATTTTTTTTTTTCCCTAATGGGCTGGGGTTTTGGGATTTTTTCCATTGAAAAACCTAGTAAAATTCCCCAAAAGCGGGTTATCTCTTTTTAGGAAGGGCCCAAAGGCGGATCCCAAAACCACAAGTAATTTTCCCCCATTTTCCCCTTCCTAGAGGGGGGCCCAAGGGCCCTCTAACGATGCAAAACCTTTTACTAAAATTTAAATTTTTGCCTAAATTACCCAACCCAAACAAAACATTTTTGGGATTTTTTACATCCCGGGTTTCATCGCGGGCCCCTTTGTCTTTTCCACATCATGAAAATCCCCGGACTTGGGTGGGGGGTGGGAACCCGAAACCCTTTTGGGTGCAGAGGGCCAGCGACCACGTCACCCAGCCGGCTACAATATAAATGTAATATCTATTTTTCCTTTAACTAGTTTGAAAGTGATTTCCGTAAACTTTTATTCTGAGATTACTGGGGGAAAAAAATTTTGTAGATAATTTTTACTTTAATTATTTTTATGAATAAACTTTAAAAAACGAATGTTCTGTTCCAATTCTGGCAATGAAAAAGAAAAACCAAATTGAAAAAAATGCCTTTTACCCTTGATCAATTTGGGTGTTTTCGTAATCCCTAAATTTTAAAAAAATTTAATTAAATCCAGGAATGATGAAATGTTTGGTTTTTTACAACCGGTTTTTTTAAAATAAAACCAAAAAATACATTAATTTCACATACTTAAAAGTTCCTCGTATTCCCCAAAAACCGGGAAAACCACACAGCCAGAGCTCGTAAAAAACCAAACCGCAACAAAATACACGCTGGGGGGCACTGGGAAACTGGGTTTTGAAAAACCCCCCTCCCATATCCCAAAGTGTCGGGGTCCTGGAGAGTTTGTAAAATAATTAAAAAATCCATTAAGTTTTAAAACAATTTATTTATTGACGCAAGCGTCTGAAAGCAGACGGGGAAAAGTCTCTTCCTGATTGGTCGGTCCCGGGGCGTGACGTCCCGCGTCGCGGAAAATTTCCAAGGGGTTTCCCCCTTTGGGGGATGGAAATGCAATTCGGATGAAGTGGCCTGTCGGCTTTGGGGATTTCGGGGCCTGGCCGTGTTTTTGCTGGGGAAATGGATGGTCTGAAAGGAAGTGATGGCGTTTTGCGGTTTAGTGAGACCCCCCTATGGGCTTTGGGGGGGGGTTTTTAGGAAAAGGGGGGCGAAAAAACAAAAAAGGGGTTTTTGGGGGGGGTGCGGGGAAGGGGAAAATTAAAATTTGAAAGAATGTGAAAAAGGGAAAATTAAAAAAAGGGAAAGGGAAAAAAAGAATGAATTTGGCAAGGTTTTGGGGCAAATTTTCATAGTGAGTAAACCGGGGGAAAAATTAAAATGGGTTTTTAAGAGTCTAGAGGGCCAGGGCCCCTTTTAAAATGATCTAATGGGGTGTAATTTTTTAGGTTTTAAAAAGTTGGGGGGGTTTTTATAGTAGGGGGTGTAGCGGGTTTCTTTTTTGGGTAGGGTCTGAATGTGGGTTTTTTAATGGCTCGATTTTAGTATCTTTTTAAATATTTTCATTTTTTGGGGTATCTTTCATGCTTTAACTATAGTTCTGATAATGGGGAATTTTTTTGCTACTTCGAGTATTTTTTAAAGTTTGTTTTGCTGCAAACCCCAAAACAGAACAAGGGAACTGAGGAGGGATGCAAAACGGAGTGAAGAAAGTAACTTGTTAAAAGTAAAAAATTGGAATTCCGGTTTTAGGGGTAGATTGATCTTAAAAACGTCCCCGGGAAATTTTTCACGCGTGTGTAATTCGGTTGTTTCCAAAATGAGTCCTTATCTAAAAAAAACGCCTTGGGTATTTTTGGGTTTTGGGGC
>BMAV01005075.1:0-41468 GCA_019973955.1 Trichonephila inaurata madagascariensis
ACACAGGTTATGAGATGGCTAACAGATTGATGCACGAATGGTCGATATAGACTTTGAGGGATTTAAAAATCTGTAAACGAATTTGTATTTGGTTGAGTAGGTTTGGGGTCGGAAGTTGATCGACCAAAGGAAAATTAGAGCCGTCGGAAAATTTGTTCCATGCACGAATATAGACTTAGTAAATTCATTGCAAGCTAATGAAGTATGTTCATTATATTCCCAAAAAAGTTTTAATTTTCCCAAAACAACAAGGAAGACAATCCCAAATTGTGAATAACTTGTCATAAGGGTTTAATCCTACCAAAGCCAAAATTTAACTTAATTTAGAAGGTCTTGTTTTAAAAAATTTTAAATTTTAAAAAAAAATTGTTTTAATGTTATTTGCAAAGTTTGGAATTTATAGGTGTTTATTTTGTTCATTTAATATCGTTGGAAAAAGTAGGGGGGAATAATCAAGTTTTTGGATTTTGCTAATTTAATTAAAATCTGTAGGAGTGTGGGGTTTTTGTGTGTGTGAAAGGTGGAAGGATAATGTTTTATTGAAAATTTTTTTACCTTTTGAAGGTAATATACAGATGTTTAACCAATTGTTGAGCGATTTGATGTATTAGAATTAGTGAAATATGATGATTTTTTCTTCTTTAAAACCCTAAAAAATTAAAGGGTGTGATGTAACTTACAGAAAAGGAAAAAAGAATCCAAGTTTTGGGATTTAAGTCTTTTTGTTAAGTAATGTTTTATGAATTTTTGGGATTTATTTATTTTTTTACTTTTATTTGTTTTATTATTTGGATTCGTCCGGTCGCTCATTTTTAAGACAACCTTCGGTGTGAAATAAAGAACCGAAAAGTAGGCGAACCATGAAATGGCCCTTTTTTCAAAGGAGTTGTGACGTTTCGATTGGGGTGAACCCCACCCTGTCAATTTTCTGAAGCCTATATCTATTCATCCCCAAAACACGGGGTGAAAAGGGCGGGTTTCATTGTTTGTTGTCGGCCTCGGACAAGGGGGGACATCTGGTTTTTAATTTTAAGGCGGGGGTGCCGGTAAAAATGGGCATTCCTGTAGAAGGGCTTAAAGGCGAGGTTGACGTCGGGCATAGAGTGGGGGGTGGGAGGCCCAGGTGGTGAATAGATAGAATTTTGGCGCCCTTGGATTCGACGGGCGGGGAATGTGGGGTTTGGCGCAAATGGGAGACGAAAGTGGCCCCGGGGGCGAGGGGACCTTTGACCCCCCAAGAGGAAGACGAGGGCAGACCTTTTTCTTTTTTACCCCCAATGAGGAAAACGAGGGGGGGGGTGGTGGCCCGCCCCTGGCGTTTAAAAATATTTGAATTTTGGGGAAGAGAAAAACGGACGGACGGACGGAAGGGGAAATGGGGAAAGACTAACGAACGGAGAGGGGAAAGGGGGATAGAGCCCTGGTAAGACGGAGGCCCGGTGGGAAAAAGAGAACCATGGAGAAACAGAGAGGAGCCCGGAAAAACAAGGGATTGTCGAGGCCTTGGGGAAAAAGGATTGACCTTGGGAAAAGACGTCCGCCCCCGGCCTTTATTTAAAAAAGCTTTTAAAAACTATTTAAAAAAATTAAAATCGGCAAATTTTCTTGTGTACAATGACGCGACGTTAAGAACACATGAATTTTAAAAATATTTCCAAAGTGTATGCAAATTTTATTTTTAAATTTTTATCGATATTCAAACAATTAAATTGTAATATTTTGTCTTTTTTGCAGTTTAAATTGGTTTTACTAAAAAATTGTTAAAACTTGATGGACACAAAAAAGTACTAGCTTTTAAAATCAGCCAATTTTTTTTTTAAGTTTTTACGCAAAATACCTAGAACGCCCAAAAAACAAAAAATTTTCCCCCCTTTGGGGGGGAGAAAGAGAAAAAGGATATGGGGTGTTTTTTTTTTATTACGTGCCAGCTGCAAAGATCGTTGCTTGTCGGAAAGATCACACGGGTTTTGGAAGGAATGCATACAGTGACCGGATGGAATGGTCAAATGGTCAACAAAAGATCCTTATCAGAAACGGGGGCCCCTTTGGGAAACGGCGAACGGTGATTGTTGAACAATAGAAAGGGTCGTTTTATCCAGAGGTGAAATGCGACCCCCCTTACCCTTTTTCAATATAGGGACGTATTTTTCCACGAAGAGGCAGCTAATTTTTTAAACCCCCTCCCCAAACGGTTTTTCATTGTTTTTTTTAGCAGCGACATTAATAAATCAAGAATGGGGGAGTGGTTCAAAACTTGAAAACTATCCTTCATCCTTTTTTTTTCTTCAGTTTTGGGCCGGGGTTAAATTATGACCTTTTAAAAGGACAACTTTTGAAAAAAATAAAAAAAAAAAAATTTGGGGGCCACACATACAATATTTTTCAACAAATTGAAAAAAAAAATTAACCTATATAGTTTTACTAAAATAAGTTAACTTTTTTTTTTAAAATTTTTTAAAAAAATTGAATTAGAAAATTATAGGTTTTATTTATTTTAAATTTGAAAAATTTTTTTTTTCATTTAGTTTTGGTTTTTTAAAAAAGAGGGAAAACCAAAATTTGAAATGGATAATTGTTTTTGTTAAAAAAGGGCAAATCGATGGGGGGGTCAATAGACGAGTTTTTAAAAAAATTAAATAGCATTAATTTTAATAATAAAATTGTGGTATTTTTTTTTAAAAAAAGATAAAAAAATTTTTTAGAAATATTAAAAAAATTTCGAAAAGAAAATAATTGCATTTTAAGAATAACATTAAAATTTTGCATTTGTATTTGATAAAAAAAATTTTTGAAAAAAAAGGAAAAAGGATTATAAAATTTGAATTTGACTCTTTTCTCCCTATAGTAAAAGGGTTTGGGGGTTAAAAAAATTTTATAAATCTTCCAGTGGACACAGGAATTTTTTCAAGGGGGGGGGTCCGGGGGTTTAAAGGTTTCAATTCTTGTATCATGCTATTTTTGATTTTGTCAATTTTCAGGAACAAAAAAAACAGTAAAAACTAATTATTGAATAAATAATTAGCATTAATTAATAAAATTAATCATTACTAACAAATATTTAATTAAATTTTTTCCCTATTATATACTTATAATTAAACCAATCGATAAAAAAACAAAGGGTTTTTTTGGGGGCCGGACCCCCTTTGTGCGCCAATTTGGGATCTTTTGTTATTTTCCCCTGTTTTCTAAAAAAGTTTTTCAAAAAACATTTCGGAAACAAATTTAAAAATTGATTAAAAAAAAAACCTTTTATGAATAAAAATATTTTTTTTATATTTAAATAATTTAAAAAAAAGTACAATTGTACTAATTTTTTAAAAATAAAATTTTTGAAATTTTATATCACACTAATATGTACTTTTTTTGGAAGTTTTTTAAAAAAAAAATAGAAAATTATTGAAATTTTTAGAAATATTTTTAAAAATTTCAAATTTGGGAAAAATATTTTCATTTTTAAAAAACATTAAAACTGGGGGTTTTTATTTAAAAAAAAAATTTTTTAAAAAATGGAAGAAAGGGTTAATTTAAGGGTTTTTCCCCTAGTAAAATTGGGGTGGTCAAATTAGAAAAAAAGAAACCAAATTTTTTAAAGAAAAAAACAAATTTAAAAGGGAAAATTTTCCAATATTAAAAAAATTCTTTTTTTTTTTAAAACAAGTCTTAAAAATTAAAAAAAAATTTTAAAAATATTAATCCTTTTTATTAATTAAAATTAAGATAAGGGATTGAAAAAAATTTGAATAAATTTATATTTAAAGAAAAAAAATTTTAAAAAAAAGGCCCCTGAAAAAATTTTTTTTTTAAAAATTTTAAAATAATAAAAGGTTTATAAAAAAATTTTTTTGAAATTAAAATTTTTAAAATAAATTTTTAAGGGGGCCAAAAAAAAGGGTTTAATTAATTTCTTAAAAAATTTAAATATTTTCGACTAAAAAAAATAAATATTGTAATTGAAATTTTTTTTAATATACCCAATTTATTCTAATGGAATACAAAATTAAATTTTTAAAAATAGTATAACTATTTTTTAAAAAAATTATAAAAAAAGCTACAAAAAAATTACGACACAAAAGTCTTCGTATTTTAACAAAAATCTCAGCTTAGCTTTAAATATTGTATTTCTTTCTTAATTTAGTACTTAGTAGGATATATTTTAGTGTCCACAACAACTTTTAAGTATCTTGGTACAGATTTAATCAGTTTTTTGTGTAATTTCTGCATCGATTTTCCTCCATTCTTCTTTGATTATTGTTTTACTTCACATTTTTGTTTTTTTTGTCATTTTTTACATCAGAATCTCACCAAAAACTTCTACTGGGCTAAATAAAGGGATTTAGGAGGTGTTTTCATAATTTGGGGACAGTTATAGAGACACCAGTGGCGGACAATGAGAGCAGTGCAATTGGCGTCATTACCCTGTTAAAAAATTAAGTAGTCCCCAATATCCAAATTTCGGGCGGATAATTTAAAATTTCTCTTTAAAATAATTAAATAGAGCTCATGATTCATAATACCATGAAAAATACCAAATTACCTAATTCTGAGGCCAATTTACACCCCACGCAAAAATCTTTCACTTCCATGCTGAAGCATGGAAGTGAAGCCCTGTTCCACATAAATTCATGGGATTTAACTCTTTATTTTTTCATTTACAAGCTATTATAGGCCCATCGGAACCAAAATTGTTGAATTGTCTGCCATCCCAATCAATTTGCTGTCAATTTTGAATTTTCTGAAACTTAATTCCAAGAATCTAGTTGGATCAATAAAAAGTGGAGGTAGAAGTGTTCTTGCTTGGGAGTGTAAAACGGCCACAGAATGAGATAAATTGGTATTTTTTGTTGATATTGTAAATCATGAGCTCTATTTAAATAATTTAAAGGGAAATTTTTAAATTATCCGCCCAAAAATTTGGATATTGGAAACGACTTAATTTTTAACAGGGTAATGACGCCAAGCGCACTGCTCTCAATTTACGCCACTGGTGTCTCTATAACTGTCCCCAAATTATGAAAACACCTCCTAAATCACTTTATTTAGCCCAGTAAAACATATTTGGTGAGATTTTTATGAAAAAAAAAAAAAACACGACATATAAACGCATAATGTAAAGTAAAAACAATAAGCACAGAAGAATGGTGTGGAAAATCGAAGCCGATATTACGAAAATCTGATTAAAACTATACACAGACGCTTAAAAAATGTTATGGACACTAAAAGATATCTGACTAAGTACTAAATTAAGAAAGAAATACAATATTTAAAGCAAAATTGAGATTTTTGTTAAGTGTACGAAGACTTTTGTTATACTATTAGTTATACTAATAGTTATACTATTTTTAAAAAATTAATTATGTCATTCCATTAAGAACAAGTTGCAGATATTATAAAAAAATTACAATTTCAATATATTAATTTTTATTAGTCGAAAACATTAAATTTTATAAGAAATTGCAAATGTACGAACCTTTTGTGGCCCACTGTATATATTGGTATTTTATAAAACAATATTTCATAAATCATATATATATATATTGAGTTTTACCTTAAAAATTATTATATAAATTTATCAAAAATAGCTTTATTATAAAAATATCACATAAAAATAATATATAAAAAATGTATAAGATATACAGTAAAGATAATAAATAAAAATGTAATAAATAAAGAAGATAACAGAGAAAAACTTTTAAAAATTAAATTTTTTTCTTATTCAATAGTATTTTCTCAAATTTCTATAATTTTTAATTTCATATTTAAGAAACAAGAATTCCTAAATTTAAAAGAAAATATCAACTGTTCCAAGGAAAATTGGAAATTTTACATTTATAAAAAGAATTATAAATGTAAAAGAACTGTTTTATGAGCGTTTACATGTGTACAAATTTCTTCTATTTTAATCTCTTCGTTTACACTAAAATTATTTCTCTAAAACTCTTTGAAAATTTGTTAGCATTCAAACTAAGCCCAAAACTGACATTAAAAATTCATTTTTTATGTATACTCTTTAAAAAAATGTAATTATATTTCGGACTATATTATGTTTTGGAAGAACCGCATTCCACCATTTTTTTCTGACTCTTCTTACTTCGTGTTGCTCTAAATCTGTGACGTAGCCAGATTTAATAGACGACAGCCACATTTGAATGATACTTGCTCTGTTTGGTGATCTTGGCGTATTTTGAACTGGTTAAAACCTCGAATACTGAAGAGTTCCCGATCTGGGATAATTGATATTATAAATTACTTTTAACATACATTATGTAATTATTTTATTCACTATGGGTAATAATCCTATAATATTCGTTTTTTTTAAATTGTTTCTTTTAGCATTTATTTATAAATATTATTACATATTTTGTTATTTATTTATAATTAATATTGTTATTTATTTATAACTATTTCTGTTGTTTATTTGTAACTATTCTTATGTTGTTTATTTATAGTTATGTATTACGAGTTCTCTTATGCATTATTTTTATTTTTACAATTCGGGCGATTATTCTTTTTTAAAAATTACTATTTAACTTTTATTATATGATTATTATTTCTAATAACCGTTATAAAATCTACTAGATGAATATTATATATAATTACAGCAAAAAAAATATTTTCAGATTATTATATTTCTTATAATACTATTATTACTACATATTACTTTTTATTAGATAATATTATTATTCATTATTTATTGATTGATCGTTTACTATCAATCTCTTCCTATATCCTTTATTTTAAATACATTTCACTGTATTTCAAAACAATTTTTTAAATAATGTCCCATTGTTACCGCTAGGACGCCATATTGATTTAAACCCAGCAAAAGAAGCGCTGTTGGGTGATCCTTACCCGCAGAACTTGGCGTTATCAAGCTAAGAAGCCCCCCGTTAGCAGGCAAACGAAAAAACGAGGGTTGAGAAGCAGCTGTGCCCTTTTGTCGCTTTTTGACGTCACGGTTCATCGGCAACTCGGGGGTTTTTTTATAGTTTGTATCACTTGTTGTGGAAGTGATAAAAATGCTAATTGTATTTAAAGTATAAAAAAAGATCGCTACTGTTTTGTGTCAGTGGTTAATTTTCAGAAGTGGCTACTTCATACTGTACTCACACGTTTTTTTGGGGGTGCTCAGTTAATGTATTCAACTGTTTCTCATTTTTAAAAAATTTTACTGTAGATTTCATCCTTTTTCATCACTTTAAAAAAATCATGTTGTTTAAAAAAATTTCTCTTTCAGAAAAAGTCCTCCACATCCGTTATTTAATTTTAAGATCCACTGTTCATAGCTCTGCTGGTTGTTAGTTTTTTTCTCACTTTAATGTTAGAAGTGTAGAACTTTACGATAAGAAAACAGACACGGCTGTAGCCACTCCCCTTATGTTTTGCAGGTATTTATTCAAGGTATTATCCCAAACGCTTTAGATAAAATAATATATTTCTAATATTACAACCCTTTATGTTCATGAGGAATGTCATTTCTTTCAAATAAACATGTTTTGAGATATCTACCAGTCAAACTTTTTTATACTTATCTTTTTCGTATTTTTAGAGCTCTCGTTTTCATATCCGGCTTATAACGCACACCCTTGAATTTCGATCTTACTTTTTGTGTTAAAAGTGCGCTTTATACGCCAGATTTTACAGTAATTTTAATGAGAATATTATTTTCAACAATCACATTAGTTAAATTGTATTCAACTATTATAACAGTTTAGCTAAGAAGTTTACTTGAAAAACTAAAATTCTTGAGAAGTGCATATACAAATGCAAAGTGTTGCTCATAAGAAAATATAAGAAAAATTGTTACTTAAAAAAATTAACATAAAACAAAATTACAAAAAATGTATATACTATACAAAGCAGATATTACAACTTAATTCTAGTTGCTAAAAAATATAATTAGTTATCTGTCTCTTGTAACAAAGTCAAGGATAATATTAATTTTACCTATATAGAAATACATAAGCTACAAAATAATAAATTAGTGTCATACCATAAAGGAATTCAAAATTCATGAGTTGAATTCTTCATAACAGTTGCAACAATCCAAACTGTTCAATTTCGAAGAATTTTATTAGAAATATAAAAACTAAAGGTTTTACATAAAATATAAATGTTTGATGTTTTTCTTTCTTCAAGATATATAGTAGAAATTTGAAAAAATCGTAAAAATGTTTTGGGACAATTGTTCCTTTAACAAACGTTTTTAATATGTTCATTATTGTAAAAACATGGTATTTATACTTTTAATAATATATAAATATATGTTTGTTAGTAGTTTCCCAAAGTTAAATTATCAGGATTCTTTCAACTTTTATAATCAATTCAAGTCTTTTATTTGTTTGTGTTATCTTAGTTCTATGTATCTAATTATTCACTTTTACCATATACAGTCAAACCTCCATATTATGAACCTCTTTATTACAAAATTTTCTATATAGTGAACTTTTTCCTGGAACTTAGAACATTTAAAGATTTTCTTCGTAAAATAACCTCCCAATAGAGAAGTGCATTTTCTATAACACGCACTTTTTCTCTTGTGATTCAATTTTTTTCTCCCTATTTTTAAAGTATTTCTGGACATTTCAAGTTATTCTCTCTTTTAACATACTTTATGGTAGTCATAAATCTTGAACTGGTTTTATTAAATGCCTAACTCGTCAAGAGCAATAGAATTTTGGGCATTTCATCCAAGAAGTGCAACTTTTCACCCTCAGTAAATTTGTGTCCTTGAACTAGTATCCATTCATTTGTAATGATGGTTTGTACTTGTAACTCCGTTTCTTGTAGCTCGAAAATGTCAAAACGTAAGTGCATGAGCATCAAAGAAGAAAATTTAATTTTTCAGAAAGGGAATAAAGGCGTCTAGAAACTTTCCTTGCAGTTTTTCTTTCTTTTCTTTTTTTATAGGTAAGATATATAAAATAAATATATATTAATGTACAAAATGGTGTGAATAATTACTTTTTTTTTAATATATAGTGTTTATGAATGCAAAATTTGTTTTATTTGGTTTAAAACGAAAATTGAAAGATATATATATAATGAACTTTTTTTTTGGATTTAGCGACTTCGTTGTGTAGAGGTCCGACTGTATATTCTACTGTATTTAAAAATAAAATTGCTTCATAATATTGTTACATGAGGCTTATCATTGATTTGTATTTCTTAGCAACAAGAATTTGCTGGTTAGTTATGATTTGTAAACTGTATATTTTTGCAAAGATATTTATATATTTGATGTAAAATAATAATTAACAGTTTCATATTAAACTAAAACTTTATTTTTTCCGTACAGTTAGGAAGACTGAGGTGAGCTCCCATCAAGTGCTGAATCTGAAATAATAAAAGAAGGGGAGATATATAAATACAAATATGCGATGACAACTAGCAGAGTATTTTATCTTTAAAATATGTAACTGAAAAAATTTTGACAAATTATATTTCTTACGGTATATGTTAATTTAATAAAGTTTGGGATGCATATTTTTTAAAAATACTTATATCTGATCTTTGTCCTTTATCAAAATACAACTGAATCATTCGTTTGTAAATTATGAAGTTCACTCTGAAAAATACCTCCTTAAACTATTAAATTAGAGGTTCCCGAACTTTTTTGTCTGATAGACCCCTTAACAGGTTTTCCAGTTGGGTGTAGACCCCTATTAATCTAACATTAATTTTTTTGGAAATTCATCAACTTAAATGTATTTTTGTCAGCAGGTATAGAGTTAATTACTTTAAAAAATTTAAATTTTAAACTGTAGTGAAGTTATAGCATTTAAAACTTAAGAAAGCACATGTTAATTAATTAAAAATTTAATGAATAAAATAACTGTTACATAAAATAACTGAGCAACAAACAAATGCTTTTAGTGAGAGAGATGAATACGAAGATGAAATAACAAATTTTTAAAATTTGGCATCAATCTTGTCAGGTTTAACCCTAAATATCTCGTCGTTTAATAGTATTATCTTTTCTTTTTGTTTTGTTTTAGAGATTGGCAAGCGCACTAAAACTCCTTCTCAATCAGAGAAACAATTAAAACTTTCTCAAGGTATCCCATAATATAGAAAAAATAGCAGGTATACCTTTTTAAAGCCAAAATTGTTTACATGCGCTTCTAAACTTTATTTTAAAATCTTCGTTAGTGCCTATTCCTAGTGCCTAACTCTTGCAATCTGACATTTTTTTTTCAAAGGGACTGCATGAATTCATTGCCAACTGTTGTATTACAATAGTCAAAACATTTTCAAAAAGCTTGTTTCAAAATCTAAAAAAAGGGCATTAAAATGTTGAACGTAGGTTAAAACGTCTTTTTCCTGGCAGATTGTCTATGACAATTGAGAAACTGGGGAAATTTGCAAAATCCAAAATTATACTCCTGTAGTTTAATTCTGACAAGAAAGGCTGAAACGTGGTTCTTGTTTTAATAAAATTTATGCTGTCACTGAGACTGCAAATTACCCTCATTAAATTTGGTAAATAAATCTGTTAAAGAGGTAAGTCTGGTGTAACGTCGTCAGTAGTTAGAAAACAAGAAAATTTGTTACAGCCTCATTTTAAAATTTAAACAGTATTTAATAGCTTCATATGTTATTAAAATGTTCATTAAATAGGCCAAGCCGGGCGGACAGTCTTTTTCACTCGAGGTCAATCCTTATTCCGCCAGGCACTCCTCAATCCCTTGCTTTCCCGGGTAAATCTCCAGTTTACTCCATGGTTCTCTGTTTCCATCCAGGGCTCCGTCCGTCTCACTCCAGGGCTCTATGTCCAAGTTTCTCTCCGTCCGTTTCTCTGTTTTCCAGTTTTCCTTCTTCTTCCGTCCAAAATTAACCCCTTTTAAACACCAGGGGCGGGTCCACCATACGCCCCTCGTCTTCCTCATTGGCAGGTCAAAAAAAAGGTCTGCCCTCGTCCCCGGGCCACTTTCGTCTCCCATTTGCGCGGCAAACACAAACACATTCCTCGTCCGTCTGGAATCCAAGGGCGCCATAACTCTCATCCAACTTCTGAAATTTCCATTCATCTCACACCTGGGCCTCATAGCCCTATTCTCTATGCAACGACTTGCATACAGGCTTCGCTTATTCAAGACTTTCATACAGGAATGCCTATTGTCACCGGCATTCTTTAGCCATTGTAAATTCCAGACCAGATGTCCGCGCTTGTCCGAGGCCAGACAACAAACAATGACCCCATGGCCACCTGCTCTTGAAATAATAGAGCAGAAAAAAGAATTGAAAGTAAGTGTGAAAAAAAACCCTATTTATTCTGATTTGAACAGTGATTCAACTTGTAAAATATTTTCAAACTTGTTTTATTAGTAAGACGTCTCAAGTTTATTTTAATATGATATTCTTTGACTTGTATTCAAGATTTGATTGATGCTATTATAATAATTGTGTTTTCTTTTAATCTAATTTTTTCTTTGATATTCATAACATTAGCATAATGGCTACTTGAGAATTTTAATTTAAGTGCTGAATGTGTTTCATATATGCCAAAATGCTTAAGGTTGTGCTATTATATTCAATTAAATAAATAGCATAACTAATTAGAGTATGAAATAAAGTAAATTTCAATTAATTAATAAGAATATGCTTAGTATTTTTGTGTTCTCTAACTATGAAAAATGTTAATCATTTTATATAAATCTTAAAATTATTATATAATGTAAATAAATGATCAAACAATATATGGATTAAGTAACATGATTTGTAAGGAATAAAATAATATAAAAAACACATTACACTTATACCAAGAAACAATTTAGAGCTACATGAAGCATAATCTTTTATCAAGTTACGTAATACTCGGGACACTTTCTTCTCCCTCATGTATAATTGCTTTTTTCTTAATTTGTGCGCAGAAATATATTCATCATTTTGATGTTTTGTCCATAAGATACGAAAAATTTCTCTGGCTAATCATAATCATTACTTTGCTATTAGAAATTAGACATATAATGTAAACCTTTTTCTACATTGTTATACCTGTTATATATGATGAATTTTAATTCATCATATGAGCTGCATGGTCTGGTGTTGCACTGGCTTTCTCTACTTTTATAAATGTTCCCTTTCTTTCACAAAATCAGCACTTCTAATACTCTTCTTCAAAATCACTTCCACCCCATCCTCCGCTTAGCCCGGCATTGCTCGGTCTTGTACCAAGTGTATAACTTAAAATTCCTTGTTTCGAAATTTTTTCTCTTCTTTTCTTTGTCAGAAAGGTTTATTGCCCCGGCGTTGCACGAACATTTTTGAGTTAGAGATTCAAAAAAATAAAATGCGGAAAACTTTTTTTTAACGAACTTTTAAAAATTACTCAATTTTTAAGTTTTAATTACCTATCAAATTCAAATTTTTTTATAACTTCTTCATTTGTAAAAAATATTGCATGAAACTGTTTTTCCCGTGTATCGAACATTTCAAAAAATGCTCACAATTTTAATTCAACATCTAATAAATTTGTGATATTTTGTAATTATAAAAAATTCTACTTTTTTCAACAGACAACTATTTTTAAAAAAGGTACATTTTCATTTCCGGGTCCTAAAAAGTTGCAAAGTGAGTGAGTGAATATTAAAGTCCCACTGTTCATTTACTCGAGAGCTTTTGGCAACGCACCTCAACATTTTGAACTGTTGTCAAGTGACGAGGATGAGACTTGAGCTGGCACCCATCTCTCTTTCTACCATACCACACCAACACTAGGACGTATAAACTCTCAACAGATTCAATGGCGGGTCTTCAGCGGTAGCCAAAATTTTCAAATTGCAGTAATAATTAATTGTGGGAAATTACCACGCGAATTTTGTAATGACGTTAATATAGAAATCACACACACATACCAGGAACGGCTGATAGCGAGAGGGGAAGGGGAATTTCCATGAATATATTATGCTTTCTAAAAGATCAAAGTATGAGTTTTTTTAAAAATCATTTTCATATAAACGCATTGATATTGATTCATTTTCGAAAAAATCATAAAATATGTAAAGTATCGTTGTTTTGTAAAAAAACATACTGTATCTTGACGAAATAAATTAAATCTTTCAAATTACAAAATTGCTGGCGAAGTTATTAAATGCGGGAATAAAATTTTGAGTATTTTTTAAAAAAGCATAAAAATTAAGTGATGATGTTCTTTTGTTAACCCGGGTACAATCAGTAAAAATAGAACTCTCTTGCCGAACACGCCACGAAATTCTCTGGAAAAAGGAGTGAAAAGACCTCTAAAATAAAAGAAAGATATTCAATTTCGCCAAATCTGGTGATTTTCAATATTTATAGGCGCATCTTCTTTTCTTGTGTAACCTTTCATCAAACGTGACGGGCAGAGAGGAAAAGAGTCGTTTGGCGCCAAACAGGTTTTTGCCGCCAAACCCTTGGCTATTGTAAAATTGCGTTATTTGTTGAAAGTTATAATTTTTTTTTCGGGCTTCATTTTTAAGTTAATGCTTTCAAACTTCATATATCGATGGCTGCGGTAGCCGAGTGGTATAGGTATTGGATCGTGGCTGGCTTTGTCACGAGTTCGAGCCCAGTACCATTAAAGACCCGCCGTGTAGGGCAGCGATGCACGTTAAATCTGTCGAGAGCTGAAACGCCTCCCGTTGGTGTGGTTTAGTAGTTAGAAGAGGGAGAGGGGGTCAGCTCTCTCTTAGGTGTCGTCCCCGTCACTTGACCATGGTTCAAAATTACGTGGTCCGTCGCCAAAAGCCCTCGTGTAGCTGAACAGTGTGACGTTAATATTCACTCACTCATATATCGATTGCAAACATTGGTAATTTTTAAGCAAAAATAATGCTAAAATATTTCTCGCAAAAAGGGGAAAAAACACATTAAAAAAAACCGTAATTTTTAAACAATTTTTTCAATCTTTGTACAGATTACGGATAATACCGTTCTACACACGGAAAAAACAGTTTCGTGAGATTATTTTTATAAAGTTATTAAGTATTTAAAAATAAAATTTTGACTATTTTTTAAACAATTGTAAAAAAAAGTTTTTGTCATTTTATTAGAAAATAAAATGACAAATTTTTCTCAAAGAGAAAAGCATGAATTTTTTTAGTTTAGAATTTAATTTCATTAACGCGAAAGAAAATGCAAACGGAACGATTTAGAAATAATTTTTATAGAAACCTATCGCGATTTTGACTCATTTTAGATAAAAATAGAAAATATCATTATTTTGTAAAATAAATTATACCGTATCGTGGCGAAGTAAATGATCTTTCCGATTCTGTAATTATTTTTTTGTCTGAGTCTCATAAAAAAAATTAGGTGTTTTAAAAACGTCAGGGATAAAAAAAAACTCTCCCGGTTTTTCATTCTGTTTGGCGGTAGAAACAACACGCAGTAGTAAAACAAAGGTTTTTAATTAGTATCTTTTTAACTAATTGCAATATCGGAATATAAATGGTCAAAACGGGGGGATTCCTCGGATCATTACTAATCTTTTGGTACCTTCGGTGAGTTACTGCGTCGTGCAGTTCGTGAGAAGATAAATACATGTGCATGGTCAGATAGATAGATGCGTTTGTTTACCTACGAATTTTAATAGTGTAAATTAATATGTAGTATATTATGGGGGTGATGATAATTATTACTCACATAATATGTTTCATAGTAATTGGTATATTTTCAGGTTTATCACACATCATTGATCTGAGCAGTTTTCACACATGCACATATTTTATTTTGCCTGAAGAATAAATTGATAAGAACTGATCATGTTATAAATTTTTCAAAATATTTGTCTATTTAGCAATAATTTCAATGCTAATAATGATGCTCTTAAAATAAAATTTCCAGAATTTTCATGTGGCCTCGGTAGCCGAGTGGTATAGGTATCGGACCGTGGCTTGCCTTGTCACGAGTTCGGGCCTAGTACCACTAAAGACCCGTCGTGTAGGGCAGTGATGCACGTTAAATCTGTCGAGAGCTGAAACGTCCTCCCGTTGGTGTGGTAGTTAGGAGAGGGGGTGCCAGCTCAGGTGTCGTCCACTTCACTTGACCGGTGGTTCAAAATTACGTGGTCCGTCGCCAAAAGCCCTCGTGTAGCTGAACAGTGCGACGTTAATATTCAATCAATCCAGAATTTTCATAAATATTTGGATACTTTTTGTGTGAATCTTTTTTGTGAACTAAATGATTTCTACGTAACCTTTATCTACAATTAAAATTTTTAAAAATTAATTTGAAATTAAAATTTTTTGTGAGGAAATAGGCTAGTAGAAGTAGAATAAAAGAATGCACGTAGCCTTATGCTCAGGTACTATTCTGGTGTCTTTCTTTTGAAGAACAAAATTTTGTTTCTTTTGTTTTTGTTCTTTTTAAATTTTATCAGTTGTAGAGAATATGTTAGAGACTGCATGTGCACTTTAGAAATTGTGAGAGATTAATGTATAATGGAATAACAACCAATTTTAAGTGTTTATATTTCTTTTTTCCTCCCTCATAATTTAAAATCAAAGCAGAATTTACTTTGTTGAACATTCTTAAGATTTAAATGACATTCCTGCTCATAATCATGTGAGAACACAATTTGTCTGATTAACAGGGTGTATCGAAAGTAATCGGGAAAAAAATTTACGTGAGTTTCGAACTTTGTAACAATTAGCAAATTATTTAAACTGCATGCGCTTTTAACAGTGCTTGTATTTCATTTTATTAAATGCTCCACTAGTTTAAATGAATTAAATATAGATATTATACTCATGCAATGTTATCAGCAATTCAGTTTCAATCAAACTGATTTTTTTATTTATAGTTCATCATACATTTTATCAATGTCCCAATCTGTGTATAAAATTTCACGAAATTCACAAAGCTGTTGAACTTATATAATACGTGTAATGATCTCACTCAATTCTAGGCTAACTATTTATTTCACAGGAAATTCATCAAAATAATAAGTAAAAGGGTATATACTATAATTACAGTTCATTTATCAATTTAGAGTCTCTTTCGCACTCTCTTCCGTTCCTGGTTTTCCAGCCAGGAGACCGCTGTACTTCGCGGGCTCGTTATCGCTATCGCTCAAGGGACGTCCGAACCGCTCCCTTCGAAGATCCAGTCTCTTTTTCGCACTCTTCCGTTCCTGGGTTTTCCCAGCCAGGAGACCGCTGCACTTCGCGGGTTTCGTTATCGCTATCGCTAAAGGGGACGTCCAAACCCGCCCCTTCAAAGATCCAGTCTCTTCTCTCCTCTCGTCCGGACTCTCTCGCCCGTTTTATAGCATCTCTTCTTCCTCGTCATCCACCGCTCATTTCTTTGTCGGTCTCAGACCAAATCCTCCTCCTGCTGCCTTCCGGTCTCGGCCTCCCTTGATGTCGCACCCCTCTGCCGCGCCAAATACTGTCCTGTTTCCGCTAGTCCGAAAGACGCCAAGGCTTGGTGTACAGTTGAATGTTCTCCGACGTGACGGCGCCTCCGAGTTCTGGGAAAATGGGCACACAATGATAAGGCGCTCCTTTTTGACAGTCTGGTCAGTTGGGCAAAAAGGGTGCCGAAACTCGACCACCCAGCTACGAAATTCCTTCCCAGCAATTTTGGGAACTTCCCGGAATTTTCGCAGCTTCTGTCGGCACGGGATCTGTTGGAAAATAGGGGAAAGAGATATGCTTCGTCACATACGTAAACCGTTTTTAAAGTGATTCTGTATGAAAACTGTAAAGTTTAAAAAAGTATATAATTTCAGTATTTCAATTTAAAATAATTTTATACGTAACAGTTTGATGTTTTGCTGTAACGGATTAAATAAATTTCCAACCGAATCTGAAATTTGTCTTTTCATGTAAATTTATCAATGGAATAATATCAGATGAAATTATCATTTAAAATTAAATAATAGATCTCATTACTGAAAAAATTGCATCATGCAATTTGGAAAAGATAAATTAAAAAAATTGTTGTCAAATGACTTTCTCAATATTAATGTTTTAAAAATTCACCAACTCTAGGTAAATTTCGATTCCAACCTGCTTCCAATAACAATTCTATAATGTAGGAAATGTTACAATTTCCCTGATGATTATAAAAGTGAAAAAGGGAAGCTTAATCATATACAGTCAACCCTCCTATAACCCGGAGCTGAAATTGCGACAGCCCTCCTATAACGCGGTACTCTTACACAGCGCGGTTTCCGTTCAACAACGTTACTTTGATATTTTTATCGTGCGATAATGTGGTTGCTATGGGGATAACGTATATTAGTGTTAGTTTTTTTGTTTGGGTTTGGTTTTTTTTTCCCCCGCAGGATCTCTGCTCAGCAAAAGTAACACATTGTTACAAATTTTGTGTAATGAACGCTTAAAAAATAGTGTAAGTAATTTACATCTGGAAGTGTAATACTTTAATATTACTTTTTGTTGTATTTATTTTATGTTAAAATCTTGCCACACCACCTCTCCCTTCGAAATCTAGTTTTATTATAATAAGTCTAGTTTATTATGAATAAAAAAAGTAGTGATTATGCACTGATTGAGGAATAAATTAAAAGCGGAGCGTACACTGATGCATGGCGTAGATAAAACAAAATGATTAAGGAATCGCGCCAAAAAGGTTTTTATTGATCTCCATATAATGCGGTACGAATGATGTGATTTGCACTAATTCTGAGTTTCTTATAGCGTGGTTTCCATACAAAGCGGTAGACGGTTTCCATAGAACGCGCTACGAATTAGCCTGGTTTGTATGGTTAAACCGAGTTTCTTATAGCGCGGTTTCCATATAACGCGGTACGTACTCACCGCGTTATAGGAGGGTTGACTGTACAGTCTGTCAAAAAAGTATTGGGACACACTACCAGTTCATAGATTTTTATCGTAATATTTTACTTAAACATACAAATGAAACCAAAAAAAAAAAGAAAAGTAAACGTTTTTTTTGGTAAATACAAATAATAATAATTTGAACAAAACTCATACATTAATGCAATTATGGTTAAAATTGAAAAAAAAAAGAAATCGAGTTAAAAAACGTGCTCAAAAAAGTATTGGGACACTTCCCAATAAATTAAGAAAAGAAAAAAAAAATCAATCTTAGAAATTAATATCTTGTTGGGCCCACCTTGCTTTTTATGACCTCTCGAAGTCTATTTGGCATGGATTGGATCAATTTTTTGCAAAACGATCTATCGATTTTGGTCCACTCTTCGACCAAATATTTTCTCAAATCCTGCTTGTTAGAAATTTGGTGCTCATATAGTTTTTGCTGCAAATAATCTCACACATGTTCAATAGGATTAAGGTCTGGACTTTGTGCAGGAGTTTTAATAACTCTAGGACAGTGGTAGAGGACCCATTACTTGCAAATACCTGCAGTATGTCACGGGTCATTATCTTGGTACAATTTAAAGTATCCTGAGATTCCCAGCTTGCTCTCACTTTGCTTTAAATTTCGCTTGAGAATGTCACGATAGACATATTTATTTACTATACCATCAATAAATGTAAGTTTCCCCACACACCAAAAGCTTGCCATGCAGCCCCGACAATTTGGTTACCCTTCCATTTTTTTGACAGTAGGCCGTAATTTTTTACATGCATTGCTGTATTTGATTTCCACCAATATTTTTGCTTGTCATCCAATCCGAAACAGAATATTTTAGCAAATGCCAACCTAGCTTGTCTTTTTGCTTTGCTGATGTAGGGCTTTCTTTGAGGTACTGTGCCATGATACTTATGTTTTCTTAAAACATTTCTGACAGTTTCAAGATTTACTGATTTTTCGAACCTACTTTTTTACATTGCAAAGTCATTTTTAATGCACTAGTTCTTGGATTAATAAGTACTTGTCTCACGCAACCCACCTCTCTTCACGTTCATTAAATATCCTTGAACGCCCTGATTCTTTGCTTGTTTTCAACACTGTTTTCTTGAACCTGTTAATGATGTTAAAAAAAGTAGACTTACTCAATTTCAATATTTTTCCTATACAGCGAATTAATTAACCCCTCTTTTTCCAATGACTTATTACGAGATTTCGCACATCAACCGATATATCTTTGTTTCTCGCCATTTTTTCTATAAATAATCTTATCTGCTGAAACATTTGTGTTTAAACTTCTAGTCTAAAAAAAAGTAGTGTGAAATTAAATTCTATTGATAGCTGTATATTTGTTAAATTTCTCATTTCAAAAGTGTCCCAATACTTTTTTGACTCCAGTGTGCCTTTGAATTATATTTGAAAAGCTAGGTCAAATTATAACTCTATAATACTAATAAAATTTTCCTTATATACTATACACCAAATGTTAAAATATTTCTTAATTCATTTTGTTTTAATGTGATAAATATTTTTATAAATGACTTTACAGTTATGCATGCCATGTGTCCCAATACTTTTTTGAATGACTGTAATACAACACAAAAAGAAAATGATACTCAACACTTCAGCAGTTTTAAATCTTATAGTGTCAAAATCTATAGTACATATACACATTTGTTTTTATATCATTCAGACTGTGGTCTAAATATTTTGAAATGTATTTTAGTTTTGAGCATTTATTTGATAATAAAAATATATGGATTTGAATAATTATTCATAATAATCTTTTGGATTCCTTTCTTACTATAAGTAGAACAAGGATGGGTATCTGGCCTCTAAAAAAAAAAAACTGGCTTTAACATCGCAAAACATATCTAACCCTACTCTGTGTATTATCTTGAATTTTGAAAATACATATACATTCATTTAGGCATTTCTGTGTCAATGTGTGATTACAGAAATTTAAAATTGTGTGAATAAAATGAAGAAAATATAAAAATACTAAACTGTGAAGCATAATGGCAGATTTACTTGCCGAAAATAATCGGAAACAAAGTTTAACCTTAGAAGAAAAAGAAAGAAACCAGGGGTTCCCCAACTACCGATTCTCGCATCCAATATGCAACTTCTTCCAAAGCGGTTGGATCATTGATGGATCTTAAGCTTTCAATTTTGAGTCATTTCATTATCTGCGTTTGAGCACATTACACATGTTTAAATTCATTCAAGAGTTATTTGATCAGAAAAGTGTTTTTTTTTTATTTTTAAATTAATTAAGTCACTAGAATTAATTTGGTCACTTGAATTAACTACACTACTGGTCATTAAAATTGCTACACCAGGAAGAAATGGAGATTAAAACATGATATTTATTGGACAAATATATTATATACTGAAAATAAGTGATTAAATTTTCAAGAAATTTGGGTTCATTAGATCCTTAGAAATCAGTACCCAGAACAACCACCTCTGGCAATAATAACAGCACTTATTCGCCTGGGCATTGAGTCAAACAGATTGGATGGCATGTACAGGAACAGATGCCACTGCTCATCAACCGTAGTGACTGGCGTATGGTAACAGGGGCGGGATTTGATCGAATTTGAAAAATATATTTTTTTTTGTTTCAAAAAATTTGATATATTTTCTGAAATTTTTGTGTAATTTGGTATTTTATTTAACATATCTTACTCCTTATTTTTGTATGTGTTTAATGTCAGTTTTCTTTTATTTTGAAACTTGATGGGTTCGAGGCTGGAATATATGTTCAATGATGAAATTTGATAAGAGTTTACACAACTTTCACTAGAAAATTTCTCCCCATCATCGAGTAGGGTCTCAACGGATATTCCTTTTACCGACGTCCGGTGTTCTATCCAAAAAGGGGGCAGGGGCAAAAGAGTTTTTGTAGATGAAAGTCACGGAGATGTTTTATTTTAGTCTTGATATAATTCTATAAGTTAAAATAAAAATTTGTATCCTACCCTCAGTAAACTCTTTTAGAAGAAAATTGGGATATGAAATGGGCGATTCCTTCTCTACATTTTCTTTTTGATATAATATGTAATTTTGTTCGTAAATTTTTAATACTTTGTATTTGCTTTTAAAAAAATATATATATATATATATAATATTCTGCTGCCTTTTTTTTTGTTTTGTTTGCACGAATTATTCAAGCTTTATAGGTGAGTATCTATGTGAAACAATTATTTATCTTTGCTTTAGAGAACTAGCGGCTTTTTCCATTTTTGTCCGGGGTGGTAAAACTGCTAGAGCCAGCTCTGATGGTGACGAGCCAGTCGCTCGGCAACCATGAAACAGACATTTTCTATCGGCGAAGGATCTGGTGAAGGCCAGGGCAACAGCTGAACATTTTCCATATCAAGGAAGGTCCGCACAGTACCTGCAACATGTGGTCGTGCATTATCCTGCTGAAACGTAGGATTTCGCAGGGCTCGAACAAAGGGTAGATCCACGGGTCGTAACCCACCAGAAACGTAATGCGCCCTATTTAAAGTGCCTTCAATGAGAACAAAGAGGTGACCGAGACGTGTATCCAATAGCACCCTATATCATCACACCAGGTGATGGGCCAGTAGGACGATGACGCATGCATCTGCCAATGTGCGTTCACCACGATGCCGCCAAACACGGATGCGACCATCTTGATGCTGTAAACAGAACCTGGATTCATCTGAAATAACGACGTCTCGCCATTCGTTGATCACACCATTGAATACGCTCCTGTCTGTGATGCAGCGTCAAGGGTAGCCACAGCCATAGTCTCCGAGCTGAGAGTCCATGCTTCTGCAAATGTAGTCGAACTGTTCGTGCACAGACACTTGTTGCCTTGCAAACGACCCCCAATTCTTGATTTAGGGCTCGTGACGTAGTTGCACGATCCATTCAGGGCATGCGGTTAACATGCCTGTCTTCTCGGCTGCTAGTGATAGGGGACCGTTGAGATCCAGCACGGCGTTCCGTATCACCGTGCTGAACCCATCGATTCCATATTCTGCTAACAGTCATTGGATCTCGACCGACGCGAGCAGCAAGGCTGCGATACGATATACCACAGTTACTCTACGTTACAATCAGTGGCGTAGCAAGGTATCCAAAGGCCCTGGTACCAAAAAAAAACATGAAGGCCCTATTTTGCTTGGGCTTTATCTAGTGCAGGGGTGGTCAACCCAAATGACCTCGCGGGCCACTTCGGAAGAACTTTACAATAAAAATGTATATTTTTATATTAGATTTGGATCCATTACAAACATTTATTGGAGTGAAAATTTAAAACAGACAGATATGTTATTATTGTTTTCATTGTTTTTCATGTATACAAACATAGATAATATAATAATAATAATGCAATGAACAAATAAACTCTTCAAGCTAAAAATATTGTACAAAATAGTCGAATTTTGTAAAGTTGTAAAGAATCTCGCGGGCCGCAAAATTATTCAAGGCGGGCCACATGCGGGCCGCGGGTTGGACACCTCTGATCTAGTGAAAAAGTAAAAATACATTAGAATTTTTAATATACAAAGCGACTTTAACATCAGCTCTTTATCGTGCTCTTCAGAACATAGGAAGGCAAAAAGCTGCATACTACTTAAATATTTGTGTATGAATTTTCTTGTGTTAACTTTAGTGATTACCAAGGTTGGATTTGGCATGTGATAGACAGTAAATTGTACAAAAAATATGTGCATGAACAAGAAAATAATACAGTATTATTATAAGTGTTTTTTTTTAAAAAAAATTCCTCTCTGTGAAAGAACATAGGAGGGGGACAAAATTACATCAATCTGATGCAGATGCGAGTAGATAGCGAAATACTGAAACAGGAAAATAGCTTATTACGAATCATATTGTTATTAAAAATAAAATAACCTAGAAAGAAATAATTTCCTGTATAGATTTTTAAGATGTATGGTAAGATTTTTCATGGAACTTGAAATTTATTTTTAAGTAATAGTTAGAACAATGAAAAATTGAAAAATAATATAAACTTTTCAATAAGTAATGTTCGTAACACCGTACAAAGGAAAAAAAATTAGGGGAATTCCCTAAAAGTTCGAAATAATTTCAACTGAGTAGCCCTAATTACAGTTATGTGTTGCAACCTTTTATATTTATATCTTAAATGGGAGAGAAATTATTGCATGTTCGGTTTGCTTGGTGGTCAGGGTCCGAGGGTATAGATTGTATGAGAGATGTATAGAGGATATACATTGGTAGCTACGCCACTGGTTGTAACACGAATCGTTTTCGAGTTTTAGCGGCACACACACACATTGTGCACTTTCTTTTATAATATGTATTTATATTGATTGACTGATTAGCTGAAATAAGTAAAACTATACAGAATGAGCTCTAAAATATAAATTTTTGAAAACCAAACATATAGTGTTTCTGCATTTCCCTTACCCCCAACGATCAAAGGTGCATTTTTTTTTTTTTTTGCCTTGCTAAATTATATATCAATTTTCGACAACAATAAAAATATTTGTTGACTGATGATATGAATAGCTTAAATACAAAATGAATATACATCTTGTAAAAAAAACGAGCAAAAATATCTTAACTAAAGAATATCTATAATTCTTATGAATATATAATTTTATTACGGAATCTATTATTTCTCAGCAGTTTTACGAAGCATTATTCATAAAAATCAATCGTATGAAAATCTCTTACATGAATATTAAATACTACCAGTGGCGCACGCAAGGGGGCGAGGGTCCCCGGGTCCACCCCTCCCCAAAGTCCTTGTTTTTTTCGATTGACTATAATCCTACGTATATAATACGTAAAATTTAATTAAATATTTGTTATTAATAATCAAATTTATTAATTAATGCGAATTATTTATTCAATAATTAGTTTTTTACTGTGTTTTGTTCCCGAAAGTCGACAAAATTCAGAGAATATGTTGGGTAGCGTATTGGTGCATGATAAGAGAATGGTGGACTTTCGACGCCCTCCCTCCTTGAAAAATTCTTGTGTGTGCTGCTGAATACTACTAAGATTCACTGTCACAGTGGTTAATATTGCACAAATCTATGACATATTTTTAATGATAAAATAATACATTACTATGTAATGTCTTTTGAATGTTACTGATGCAATGATATCGGTTTTAGTTTAGTTCTCTAAGAAATTAAAATAGGTAAAAAAAAATCCACACTAGTAAATTTTACAGCAGTTTTTTTTAATTGCAAGACTAGGTTATTATTATTATTATTAATATTCAAGCGTTTTAACCAGTTCATGTTCAAACAATAGGAATACAAATAATAGTAACTTATAAATTTGTAGGGATTGTGTTTGGATATTTCTCGCTAAAAATAAATACAAAGTATTAAATGAGTTTGTTTTTTGTAAATGGTATTACTCTATTTTTTTTATAGTATTTCTAATACGGAAGTGAATAACGATTCTAGAATAATGATTCCACTATATATATATATATATATATATATATATATATATATATTAATTCTAATTCATTTAAAAAATTCAAAATACCAAAAATAAATAAATAACTATATAGAAAAGAAATCCAAATTTTAAAAACTTTAAAGATTACAAAAAATATGAAGTTATCTTCTCGAACTGCTTTGCATTGGATACTGTTCCTTTTTGTACTTTTCCTTCTTAATGTTTTTGAAGTGAAAACTTCTTTAGCCGCGTTGAGCACTTTTTGGTAGGGGAAAATCTTATGGGTTCGCGTCACCGACATTCTCATGACTGGCGCACGCGCAGTGTGCCTTAGACACTTTTTGGATGTATGAAATCTCGTGCGTTTGCGTCACCAACATGCTTATAGCAGTATATCTGTAGCTATACAGCTGACATATAGTGCTGTGTATATCTTATAAGTGAAATTGAATGGATGTAATGAAAAGTTCAATGTGTATATACTGTGCATTGTTGAAATAGTGTTTTTGTTTGATTATTATTTGAATCGTTTAATTGAAGAATCGTGCAGTACAATAGTGAGTACTAAATAAATATACTAATATTTTTAAGATAAAAAATAAATGACGAAAAATTATTTTAAATACTCGTATTTATTTTGGCGTTTGAAAATTTTATATTATTTAAAATTATTTTAAATCTTCATATTTATTCTGGCTTTTGAAAATTTTATATTATTTATTTTCTAATATTTAACCTCTGCAATGCATCACGCAATCCGGATTAGTGTTTCAGAGTGACTTAGACGTTTTCTTACTACCGTGGTAAAACAGACTTCTATATAGTTTAATCATATTTTTATCGGGGATTTTGAAATTAAAACTTTTATAAAATCTAATAATAATTCAAGATTAATGTGTTGAAGTTTAAAATATGGTTATTAATGCAAAATTATAGCTTATTACCTTATATCTCTCAGGGGTGTTCAAATGCCCAGGCCACTTGGGAAAAAACTTTTAAATCTGGGGGCGCACTAAAAATATTACCTTTATATCAATTTGGAAACAAAAAACTTTGGGTGAATTTTAAAAAACAAAGAATATTTTTATTTTTTTTTATATTTTTATTATATAGACATAGATAATATAATAATGTTTGTATAATATAATAACGGGGATCAAATAATGTTTAAAATATTACAGTTGCCTTTTTTCTTAAAAATTAGGGTTTTCCTTTTAATTGATTTTTCGTTACCATTGTTGAAATTTGATTGTCTGTCATTCGCGGAAAAACGATTAAGTATATACATTGTCCTTTTATCTTAACCATCCTGAATTTTTTTTAAATTTTTAAAAAACACCCCTGACTTCTTGCTTTTGGGCACCCAAACAGAAAGGAGGGGAGGAATAAATCCCCCAAAGAGTTTACCTCCTTAGAAAATATATGCAAAATAAAATAAATCGGTTTATTAAAAATAATTAACTATAGAAAAAACCCAAATTTAACTGTTTGAAAAAAAATATAAATCTATTTTAATCTAAAGGGCATTTCTATTATCAAAAAAAAATTTTTATTTTAAAACAAGAACAGCAAATACATTTAGTTTATACAAAATATATATATATATAGGCTAATTTCACAAAAAAGAGATAACAAAAACAATAACATTCGAAAAACAATAGACAATGGGGAAAATACCAATGAAGGACATATAAGTAATCGATTTAAAAAAATTATTAAATGAATCTGCATTTTTACAAACATTAAGACTTAGGACAGCAAATACAAAAAATAATTTATAAAAAAAGGGGGGTTGAACATTTTTTTGGCCGAACCCTTTCCCCCTTTATGAAATAACACTGAGCAAAACCAAAAAAAATAATGGATAGGAATATTAAATCCATTACAAGATAGGGGAAAACCCTAAAAATTGCACACAAATGCAAAGCCCGCGCTAAATCTGAGTGCAATTATTGACAGTTTCTACCAATGCAGATTTAAATCAAGTGGGGGGCTGAAATGAAACACTTAACAAAAGTATAAAAAAAAAGGAAAAAAAATTAAATAAGAGTTCAAATTAAACATAACTTTAAAAACTAGGTAAATATGAATAAAATAATAATAAGAAATTTTATCTAATATTAGAATGGAGATAACTATGAAATATTTAAGTTTATAGTAATAAACTATTATCAACCAAATTTTTTAAACGAACTTTTTTTAATGTTTTTTTCATATAACTTTTAAAAAAATTAATTGGGTATATCTGATTTAAGCAATATTTAGTAAAAAAGTTTATAGCTATTTATGATGTCTGATTTTTTTTACTCCCGAAATTTATTACGTTGTATATAATTAATAACAATATTTTGAATAAGAAACATGACATTACTTCCCAAGAGGAACTTTATAATATTGAAATTTAAAATTTTTCCCTTTTATATAAATATTTAAAATATTACATTATCATTTAATTTGACATGTATGTCAAGAAAATTTTTATTTTGTTATTATTTGTCTGTATTAAATTAAGATTTGTGGGAAAAAAATTAAATTGGGGGTAAAAAAATTGGCTTGTTTGCCAAAAATGATTATTCATCATAAACGTAAATATAATATTTAGAATTAAAGTAACTACTTTCAAAATAATGTAAGTATAAATTGGCAAGAAAAAGTTCTCCAGGGCCACCTTGGGAAAAATTTTAAACCCCAAAAGAAAAAAGTTACCTTTATTGGTATATATTGTTTCTCTTTAAATATCGTTTAAAATCTAAAAAAGATTAATACATCTATATTAATCTAAGATTAATATATTAAGAGTCGGCGTACCGCAACTTACGAACTGGCGGGCCGCGTGTTGGACACCCCTGTTCTGAAAGAAACTCCCACCCCCTCCCCTGCAAACGAAACGAACTTGAAACTACCTCAGATGAAGAACTTTTTTTTTTTTCATTCCTTTCCGCTTCGCCTCGAGCTGTACCCCCACCCCCTCCTCCACCATCTGACAATCAGCTGATGGACGATCATACTGATGCGATACAAACCAGTTCCCCGAACTGGTTTTTTTTTCTCCTGTTCTGCTTATTCACTACAGAACAGTGGAAGAAGCCTAAAGCTTACAGGCTGGCGAAAGATATATGCCAGGAAGTGAATATGTAACTATTAATATGGAAATCAAACACTTAAAGCATCTACTTTCATGCCAAATAGATAAAAAGAAATATATATATATATATAAGATTATAGTAATTTTTATTTCAAGTTACACAAAAAAAAATTTTGCAGACATATTTTTCCCAAAGAAAATAAAAATTTCTTTTTTTAAAAATTTAAAAATTTAAATATTGAAAATACCGTCCCAAAAACATTTGTTAATATACAAGTTATTACAGATATCGTATAAATATGTTATAACAGCATAGAAGTGATTTATACTCAAAGAAAGAAGGAGAAGATTAAAAAACAAAAAAAGGAAGGATCATAGGAAAATCCCTCCGGTGGGGGTTGATGTTAAACATAGTAAAGATCAAGTGGGTATCTTGGAATCAGAAATCCCTTACCTTCCTGAAAGGTCAACTCTCGAGGGTACTAAATGCCAAAAAAATTGGGGAAATATTTTTTATTCTTTGATGTAATTTTTTAAATTTTGGGGGCAAAATATGAAATGTTTTTTCTTTGATTATCCATGCAGTTAGTATAAATATTCGAGTAAAAAATCTTATTAGATCAAAGACTTTATACTTTATGTAACTATCTTTTAAAGTAGTACATGTTACTGAGAGAGAGATTTAATATTTGTTTCAATCTGCTTGTTATATATACCTTAAAACGTCTTAATGTAAAAAATTGATTATGTTTTATTTTAATAATGTCTTAGTACATCCATATAAAAAGGTATTGTCTTATATATCTCGATTTTGAGCCGAGTAAGACTGAAATAGTATGTCCTATAAGAAGATATATCATTTTCAGAACTTAAAAATTCTTTAATTAGGAATAAATCTCGCTTCGATTTAAATAGAACGAAATTTTTACAAAAAAAAATTGCAATTTAATTATAAGAAACTACGCCGACTGATTATAAATGTACTCACAGTTTTTTTTTTTTTTTTAATATTTCATTGAACTACGGACTTCATCTATTTTGCGTACAAATTCTAACCAGCTTTGCAACTGTCTTACTATAATAAATACTTAACTAATAGTTTTATTCACACACACACACACACACAAATCTTGTTTAATTGGGATTTTTTTTACAGGAAATGCAGTATTTTAAAATAGTAAGAAATAAAGAAGAATTGAAAAATTTAAATCAAATATTGTATTTAATGTTTATACGTAAATAATTTTATAGGCTATATTTAAATGTATGAAAATATTTTCTTCATATTAAAAACAAAGTATAATGTATAAAACGATTTTTCAATTATCGTTTATTCAAACAGCATTCTAATCAGTAGCTTAACGTACACCTCCACATTGCGGGGCCCAAAACCTGACTTTGCAGGTTGGCCCAAATGTTCTCCGTGTTCGATGTGCAAAACATTGCACTAGAGCCAGGGCGGGCATTAAGTCGACCCGTGGACAGCCAAGACATTATGGGTGACCGCCTGAGGATTAGCAGATAGTACATATATACTGAAATATTCGAGAGTAAGCAGATTAAGTCTTCTGATTATAACTATGAGCACTAACTCTAGATGAAAATGTTTTATTTTTTAATGTATGTAAATTGTTTCGTAACATATATACACATCATTTGTGATATTCTTATATTCGTGGCTATTATTATGATATGTTTGTATCTTTAGTTTTGCTCTAGAAGCGCTCTTAAAAGTATAAGTTTTTTTAGTTATGTAGGTAAATACTTATTCCGTATTTCTTATTAAGTTATAATAAATATTGCTAACTTTTTTCTTAGCTCACTGGGTGAACCGCCACACCTTGAAGAAATAAGTTGTCCGTACCGGGGAAAAGTGTGCCCACCCCTGCACTAGAGAGTATAAAATAATTTTGTGTCATAAGCAATAGAATACTTATAATCTAGATCAGTGATTCTCAACCACTGTGGGGGCACTTTTTTTGTCCACCTAACTTGGGGGGCCCTTTTTTTAAAAATTAAATTTACTCGTTAAAAAAAAATTTTCAAAAACCCAACATTCCGTCAAAAAAAAAATAAACTAAACTTTCGGAATTTTTACCTTTTTTGGAAGGGAAAAAAAATTTTATTGGGTTGAACCGGGCAAAATTTTCTTCATGAATTAATTTTAAAAAAAAAAACAAAAAATTTGCCCTTTTAAAAAAAAAATTTTTTTTCCCAAAAAGTTGTTTTTTTTTTAATTTTTTTTTTTGGAAATTTTTTTATCACTAACAAGTATAAAAATGAAAATAAAGATCGAGATTTTTAAATGTAGATGACGAAAAGAAAGTGATATCATTTTTACGACAAAATACAAAGGAAATTATCAAAAATCATCAAGCTCAAATTTCGCATTAAATGTATTCTTATGAGTGAGTAAATATTAACGTCACACTGTTCAGCTACACGTGACGGACCTCGTAATTTTGAGCCATGGTCAAGTGACGGGACCAAACCCGACTGGCACACCTCTCTAACTACCACGCCAACGGAGGTCGTTTGAGCCTCGACAGATTTCGTGTATCTTTCCCCGCACGGCGGGTCTTTAGTGGGTTTGGGGTCGAACTCCTGACATGCTCCCGATCCCAAAACCCTTTACCACTGGGTATTTTATAATTAATTTAAATTTAAAGTAAAACCGGCGCGTATAACACGCCCTTTTAACAGAAAAAAATAAGATCGAAATTTAAGGATACGCGTTATACGCCGGGTATAAAAACGCTAGCTTTAAAAATAACAAAAGAGATGTACATAAAAAAATTTACTTCTATACATATCGAAATGCTGTTTATTTAAAAAAAAAGGCATGCATGCCTTGTGAACTAAAAGAGTTATAGTTCTACTAATATAATACTTTTTCAAAAGTCTGAGATAATACCTCGAATAAAGAGGACTTCAGAACATAATATTTCAGATTTCTTCATAATAATAAAAAAGGGGGGGTACGCGTTATACGGTGAATATGCCTAAAAATAAAAATATGTAGCTTTAAAGTATAGGTGCGGGTTATACGCCGGATTTTACGGTAATTAATCAATAAATATTTTGTTGTCTTTGTAGTATATATTATTTTATTTAACAATGAAAATTATTATCATAAACTGTTTTACATAGTACACTGCTGGCCTTCATAAATGAAACACCAAGAAAGACAAGAGATAGCACAACAAAATTTATTTTGTAGATAACATGTTGACCAAGTATCAAATGATTAAATTTATAGACTTCTGTGAAGTGTGGTTCCTGCCAGAATCAGTAGCCAGAGTAGCCGTCATTGTTGGAGATCATCGCTGCCACACGCCTCGGCATTGATTCAAAGAGACTGGATGTGTTCTTGGGGGTACAGCAGACCAAGCAGCTTCCACAGGTTGCCAAAGTTGATCTGGTGTGGCAGCTGGGGTGTAATATGGGTCAATCGTTGAGCAATCATGGACTCTATGTTTTCTATCGGCGAAAGATCCGGAGAGCGGTTTCGGCTAGGGAAGCAATTCAATCTGGTGATTGACAAAGAAGTCTTGACAATGCGTGCCACGTGTGGTCGCGCATTATGCTGTTGAAATATGGCTGTGGCCAAGCCCTGAAGGTAAGAAAGGGCAACTGGCTCCAACACCTCGGAGATGTAGCGCTGGCTGTTTAAAGTACCGGCAATGCGTACTAGAGGAGTACGAGAGTGATATTCAATACCACCCCATACCATAATACCCGGTGCAGGACCAGTGTGGCGGTGCATAACGCAGCTGTTCAGCATCCTCTCTCCACGGTGTCTCCAGATTCGAATCCGACCATCGTGGTGTTGCAGACAGATGCGTGATTCGTCAGTAAAGACAACTTTATTCCATTCTGCCGCCCACATCCTTCTTTCATCGCACCATTGGCGGCGGAGACTTCTCTGTGGCTCTGCTTCGCTGGGTAGACCAAGCAATGGACGTCTTCCGGACTGACCACTCTGCTTTAAATAGCGTCGAATGGTACGTGCAGACACTGAATGATGCATTACAGACTCAATGTGTTGTGCTATGGTTCGTGATGTGACTGAGTGATCCGTCACTGCCATGCGCACTATTTGCCTGTCCTCACGTGAAGTGGTACACTGAGGTGGATGCGATCGACCACGTCAGTCCGTCGTACCCTCCTGCATCCAACGGTCACATATCCGCATTAAAGTTGTTTGGTTTCGTCCAACACGACTACCGATTTTCCTGAAAGATAATCCACAATTTCGGTAGGCCACTATCCTTCCTCTGTCGAACTCGGATACTTGATCAAAAGTTAATCGCTGTTTTCTACGAGACATAACTGATCGTTTTTGGAAAAAACCACAAGAAAAACACAATTGCCGAACTTGAAATCGTCGAAATCTCCAAGCCTTAAATAGTACCTTTGAGGTAGTGCGCCACAGGCGCGTGTGATGCGTCTGCGCTGAAATTCTAATCATTTGCATGCCTCACCTGCGCTAATGCATGTTGTAAATTTCATGTTATTTGCATGCTTCCTTCAGGGTGTTGCATTTACGGTGGCCAGCAGTGTATATTACACTTTTATTTTACCGTTCGGAACCGTGATTTTAAAAAAGTGCATAAATGGATAATTTTCATGATACTTAGTGTCGCTTGGATTAGAATACATGTATAAAGTTGTTTTAAGGACACATTTTGACAAAAAAAAATTATTTAAATATAATATTTTGGCAAAAAATTAACTTAGAATAACCTTTTTTTCAAAATGTTCTCCTTTTGTGAAAAATGCTTCTATTATAATAATATTTTGCCTGTATATAGCTCAGACCTCTCTACAGAGGCTCGACTATGATTTTTGAAAAATTCACATTTTCTGAGTACAACCCATTGAAATATAAAAAAAAATTATCGGCATTTTTTTCTTAAAATTTCTCCCCTTTTGTCGTAAAACATGGATAAAAACCCACTTCTAAGTTATATATTTCAAAAATTCTAGTTGAGCCTCTCTACAGAGGTCTGAGTTATATACAGGCGAAATATTATTATATAATAGAAGCATTTTTCACAAAAGGAGGAATTATTCCTATGTCGAAAATATTCTATAGTTCATTTTTGTCAAAATATTGTACTTGAATAATTTTTTATTTTAATACTATTCTTAAAACAATTTTATATACATTTTCTAATCTAAGTGACACTAAATATCATAAATATTATCCATTTATACGCTTTTGCAAAATCATGGTTCCGAACGTAGTCGGATACCTTTAACTTATTTTATTGTTAGTGTGCCGCCAAATTTTGAAATTGTTAAAAGTGTACGACAACAACAACAACAACAAAAAAAAAAAAGGTTGAGAATCACTGATAATGGCAGGAAGTTACTGAAAAATAGACTGTCTGGCGCGACAAATTTATTTTTTGAAATTACTCCAGTAGAACATAGGACCCTCTTTGGGAGACACGGTTTCATAGGTATACTCTTGCGATTATATGAACTCTGTAGAGAACTTGAATCTATTTTGCACACATGTTTACTTTTTCTTTTTGAATTTTTATTTTGACTTGTGGAGCCCCTGGATATGCTTGGGGGAACCCCAGGTATCCGCGAAACAGTTTGAAGAAGATTGAAGTAGAGGTCGTATTGGCGCTGTGAGAAAGGACTAGAGGAGGGATGAGAGAGCAATCATCAATGTTTTGAGAAACGGGGAAAACAAACACGTTTTTGCACCTTTTTTTTATAGAAGTAAATGATACGTGCAGTCGCGCGTAAACACAATAGATTGTATAAACAATCTAAGATCTTGTCATTTATACAGCACTGGTGCCTAAATTTAGCATACATCAGCGCTTTTTTCCCACGCTTAAATAAACAATATGCATTTACTCTGCTAATTAAAAAAACTCTGCCTCTTAGTGTTCGAAACAGTTGAGAAGTCAGGGAATTTGTAGTCACAACAAACATTTCTCTGACTAACTTCGCTTCGTCAAACCATGACTATTTGGCAGGCATTGATTCCACTAAATTTTGTGTTAAAAATAATAAATAAAAGTAAGTGATGATTTATTTTCCCCCAAAAAGGGTTTCCTGTGTAAGATATGCCCCTATGTGAAGCAAAGCATTTTAACATTAAAAAAAAAAAAACGCTAGAAATTTATATTTAATTCCTTAGTTTAAGGTATCCGACTACCCTAAAACCGTGAATTTTTTCAAAAATTGACAATTTTTTTATGATTTTATTTTATGGACCGTCTTATTAGCTTTGTAAAAATACCGTTTATTTTACATTCATTAGAACAAAAACTACAAGTATTTTAGTAAAAGCAGATGCCATAACTTTAAACAAGAAAGAACTTTAAAATGCGTTTTACTCGAAACGTGTTTTTTTAGAAAAATTCAAAAGGGGACAGCAATTGCTCTGAAAGTTTTAAGAATAGTTAAAACTGAAAATCTTTTTTGTGTGTTCTGTGTAATAGTAGAAGCGTTTTAACCTTCAAATTTATCAATCACTGTTTTATTACAAAATTTACAGTCCTTTTTGTGAATATAATCACTGTTTTTTGAAGCAATTTCATATAATAACTAAGATAAAGTGTTGTAGTTTTTGTAAAAATTATAATATCTCTTATCCTAAAGGTCATTTCAAAAATGAATACGAACGTAACACATCAAAATTGAAAAATTGAGAATTTGTTCATAAACTTTTTTGTTCAGTGTGGGCCCCGTTTATGTAATTTTTTGTAAATTTTTACACATTTTAGTAATAATAATTTCTTGTTCTCTTCTTAATTTTAGCATGTTTTCCTTAAAATCTGTAATTGAAATTCCTTTTTTAAAAAATTAAACTTTATAATATTCTCTTCATATAATAACTTATAATCATAATAAATACTCAAAATTCAGCACTAAGAAAATCGAAAATTGTGGACTATCTGTTGCAAAATAATTGTTAATCTAAGGCAGTGATTCCCAAAGTAGTCCCCAGGGGTCTATGACAGCTTACAAGGGGTCCACACCAGCAAAAAAAATAATTTGGGGTGATGGGGTAAATGGGGTCTATGATAGTGGCTCTCTTTAAACAGACTATGACTTTAATTTTTTAAAAAATTTAATCATGGGGGAAACCGGGTTTTTTTCCCAATTTAACTGATTTATTTAAAATTTAGTGGGGTTTAATTTGTGGTTGGTGACAGCATAAATTTTACTAAGACAAGGACCATTTCAACTTTTCTCTCAGAATTGCTAAAAAGTATAATATTGGACACCGTTTTTTTAAATTGTCAAAAAACAATTTGTCAAGACATTTTAACCAGTTCAACATTTAAATCCCTTTACCAGATTTTGAAACGGTTTTTTGTTTTTATTTTATAGTAATACCACAGTGACAAGTTCATATAGTCACATTGAAGAAAAAAAATCATATTTCAATAGGGACTGATCAGAAAGGCCCCCAAAGAAGATCTTGAAATAAAGTTTGAAACAGATATCAGAATTTTGGCTTTTAAAAAGTCCACCCCAAATTTTTCCAAAATTACGGAAATTCATGAAAAAGTTTTTGATTGCTTTTCCTAGTGTGAGGGAGTTTCAGTGAGTTTGCCAATCTCAAAAACAAACAAAAAAAGGGGGAGGGGGAAGAAAATTGGACATTTACTATATATATATATAAAACAAAGAGAGGAGATTTAGAATTAAACCTAACTAGATTGATATTAAATGCTGAAAATTTGTTATTGATGCACACCAGATTCTCCTTTAAAGCATTTGTTTGTTTTTCGGTTATTTTATGTATTAATTTAATTCATTAACATGTGCTTCTTAAATTTTAAACGCGCTATACTTCACTACAATTAGAAATTGAATTCTTTTAAAGTAAGTAATAGAACCAGAGTTGTCAAAAAGACTGCTGATAAATTTGCAAAAATTCAATATTAGGTAAGCAGGGTCTACCCAAAACCAGGGCAAGGGGTCTATGAGACAAAAAGGTTTGAGAAACTCTGATCCAAGGTTCGTAGTGATGATTAACATCATATAAACAAAACAAAGGGCCACGGCAGGGCCTCTGTTTTGTGCTATGGTCGTGACGAGGGCGACACCAGAGCCACCCCCCCTCTCCTAACTTCTAATTTCACCAACGGGGGGACTTTTTGGGTTTTAGATTTAACGTATCCCTTTTGGGGATGTCTTTTAGTGTTTTGGGGGCGAACCTGCACACGGGGAAAATCTGTCACTTGACCG
This sequence comes from Trichonephila inaurata madagascariensis, assembly GCA_019973955.1. Classification (NCBI taxonomy): domain Eukaryota; kingdom Metazoa; phylum Arthropoda; class Arachnida; order Araneae; family Nephilidae; genus Trichonephila; species Trichonephila inaurata. Next base: position 35,540 of record BMAV01005075.1, read on the forward strand.
CTAGGGTACTGCGGCTATAAAGGGGTTTAAATTTCTCTTAAAATTTAATTGTGTAAATAAAAAAATTAATAGAAAAAAGAAACTCTCTCGAATCAAAGGGCTGCAGCCCATTGGTGGAATAGAAAACATTAGACAGGGAAAATTTAGGGATTGGAATAGAAAAAATAACTATGTCTGACTTAAAGCTCCATTAGAGTGGCATTTAGAGTGACGGAAAACTTTTTTTTGCCCAAAGAAATAGGATTAAAAAAAAAAAAATGATTGAAATTTGAAAATATTAATCTATAATGCAGTGACAAAATTATTAAAAAATTATAAAAGCTAAAAAAATAGCTGAAGAGAAATTTGGGTAGTGGGCGGGGCGTAGCCCGATAATCCGAGTACAGCAAATATAAAAATAGGATTAGAAAAATTTTGAGGGAATTGAAGTCTGAGAGCAAGCGGGGGCCGTGGTAGCCTAATGGTAAGGGATGGATCGGGGTGGGTTTCACGAGTTCGAGCGTAGGGGGGAGATGCACGTTAAATCTGTCCCAGACTCAAACGTCCCCCGTTGGTGTGGTAGTTAGGGGGGGTGCCAACTCGGTGTCGTCCCGTCCTTGACCATGGTTCAAAATACGAGGGCCGTCGCCAAAAGCCCTCGTGAGCTGAACGTGCGACGTTAATACACTCACCGGGGCAAAAAATCGGGGCGTAAACGGTCATAAATTTTTCTTCTCTTAGATCGGCGGAGAACCTACCACTCAGTGATTTGACGATGCAAAAAACTATGAAAAATTTAAAAAAAAAAGTATATAATTTTTTAAAAAAAAATTAAATTTTTTTAAAAATTAGAGACTTAATTAGAATTTCTGGAAATTTTAAAAAATTTTTGGTTAGGGATATATTTTTATTAATCAAGATAGTAGAGATATATTTGATATATCGTAAAATTTTTAGAAAAATTTTGCAAAATTTGCCTAAATGAATTTTTTGCTGTTTGAGATCTTTTTTCATTAACCGTGAGACTTAAAAATTTATCTTATGAAAATTTTGAGCTTTTTAAAGTTTAATAGGGGGGTTTTGCTGCATGTCCCCGCAGGGGGGCACAGGTTTAATACTGCCTGAGGGTTTAGTTGGTTTGGGTTTTATGGGGAAGAGCCAATTTGGGTATACTGCCAAACATTCATAGGTCTGTGGTCTGGGCGGGAAAAGAAAAAATTGGGTGACAAGATGGAGGGGCGAAAATAAAAAGGATCACTGGGGGACCCCCGGGGGCGGGCACTTTTTTTCCAAAAATAGTAAACCCCTTGGGAAAGGAAAAAAATCACTAGGGGACCTCGGGGTTAATCGTCTGAGGATTAGAATACAGATAAGCCTCTTATTTTTCTACTTATTTAGTTTTTTTTTTTAAAACATGGGGTATAAACAAGCGATTTTTTTAATTTATTTCTAATATTTTGCATTGCCCGAAAGTGATTGTTTATCCCAAACATTTTAAAAAACACAAAAATATCCGATAATAATCCCTTTCGAGATCAAGGTTTGGGTTATTACTCTCCCATATAGATATTTTTTGTGTGTGTAGGGGGTTTGACAAAAAAAATTTCCCCCCCCTTAAACATTAAGACCATTTCCTAATCATGAATGAGTGGGCTTTTGGCGCACTTAAAAAAAACACAAGGGGTATTAGTGACGAATTTGTAAATTTTAACATTGATCAAGCGACGGAAACGACACCGGGGCGAAACCAATTCCACACCACCCACGCCAGATTTAACCCTCCGTCGGGCGCACCCTGGTTTGAAAGGCCAGCAAAACATTTTTAAATCCCCTCCACACCTGGTGGCTGAGCAGGACGTCCCTCCCAATATTTTCCCTAAACCTTGATGGTGGGGCAACGCCATTTCAGTTCCCCCAAAAACCCCCCCCTTTCTTGTCCAGAACCCTCTGATTTTGGTGGGGCCCGGGGAGCCCCAATTGTGTCATAATTTGAAGATGATTTTTTAAAAGGGCCAAATTTTTTTTTGCAATCATGTATTTTAAATCAAAATGAAGTTTGTTCTGTGATGTATTACAATATATATAAATTTCAATGATGGTCCCTCATCTGAAAAGATAAAGTTTATACTACGTGTGTTTCCAGTTGGTTTTTTTTCCCTCTCTCTCTTCTGATATTTTGTTAGTCCAGTTTACATTTTTATTTTGTGTCAAATTAAAAAATTTGGTTGTTTTAGTTTAAGTTTCAGTTTGATCATTAAACTGCTTCGTTTTCGTTTAATTTGGTGTATTTGCTTTCCATAGACCTCACACAAGGCGGTCTTATCGGTGTTGGGAATTAAAATTGATAATGAGGAAGGAGGAGGTCAAAATACGTCGGTGGTTTCTCAGGCTGGGTGCGCCTGTTCTGTTTCGCTCAGAGGTGCGCGCGACGAAAGGTTAACGTGCAGCAGCCCCTTTACATGGCAGGTTTTCGGTGGTCTCAGAACTCAGACCCACGACTCGTCAACGGCGGCCACGAGGTAGTGACTTGGTTACCGCTGCCACCTCCAATCATGAAACCAGTCCTGAAGATGAGCTAGTTAGAGGTTGATAGCGTGTTTGAGATGGTGACAAGCACACAGAGATTTTTATGTTGAGACTATATCGCTACGTCATCAAAGTACATACAAATCGTGGTTTAGTTTAACTGTGGGATATCGTCCACACAATAAAGTAGATTCAAGAATGGATCCTTGATGAACTTAAGCTTCGATAATTCTTAAATAAGGGATTGAGTAATTGATTTTAGAAGGTGAAGTTATGATTATTTAAGGAGTAAGTTTGAAAATGAGGCTGGCTCAAATGCTTTCTGACCCCTCCAGTATCCTTGCATCTGATTTTTCTAGATTTAACTGTTCTAATGACACAATGTTGTGTCACACAATTATTACAATGACAGTGACTCAACAAGGAATAAGGATGTCTAAAAGTAATAGATAGTAAAGCGATGATAATTAACAGGTTGATAGCAGTTCATACAATTATGTATACTCTATACTGTAATTGCAAACGATTTCATAAATTTACTGTACTAATTCACAAAAGGGTGGGTGATCCGTGATGTCGTAAAGTAAGAAATGAAAAAGAGTGGCTAAACCATGCCACTTTTTTTCCCTTATAGCTGCCGGTTGCCTATCCGTAATACGGAAGGTTCATAGTTGGTGTATAATGGAAAGACTATATCCACACAAAGAACAAAAACAAAGAAAGGAAAATGAGTAAGAAAGTTAAGGGAAAATCTCTCTCGAACCAAAACTGTCAAGGAAAAAACAAAAAAAAAAAGGGGGCGCTCTGGAAATAGTGGGGAAGAGGAGTAACAATTTGAAGTGCCTAGGGCACCAGGTAGGTTAAAAATGGCCCTGTAAAGCAGTGGTTTGTGGAAATCGCTTAAACCAACGTGGTAACTCTAATAATCTTTTAATAAGTTTAATAACTTCAATGTATAATTCTGTAAATAATAGCTGTGACGCAAATAAACTAAATATTTAAATTAATCAATATCACGCTACCGTTATTTATCTGAAACGTCACACTGTCTTCAAAATCCAGGAATTCATCAGTTTCCGGTAATATTTTCCGCCGCAATTTTTAAAAATTGACTGTTTTATTAGTTTCCAAGCAGAAGCAATGCTGTAAGTAGCATAAACCACAGTTAAGTTTTCAAATGAACTCAAAATCAATATTTACACATCCTTGGTCAGACGGAAACTCATAGATTTGTTTTAGTTTGATAAATTTATATATAAAAATGTTGGCATCATTTTACATTTTTAGAAGTTTCAGTATTTGGTGATGATCTTCCGAATAATCCGTTTCCTAGCTAATCTACTTCCGGATAATCTAGTCTACTCTATTAGCATTTTTAAGAGATATTTCAATGATGAAATTAGAATTATTTGTGATTTACAATTAGTCAACATGACGGCTCAACAAAGGAAGGTAGCAATCTCATCACCCGCATTCGTTAGACTGTTAGCTTGTATATATAATTTTGTTGTTGTAGTTCCTTGTCAACCCTCTTCAGAGTTTTAATGTCATCCATCCGGTATAGTGGTTAGTGACGCTGATTGCTGTGCCGTTAAGCCTGGGTTCGAATCCCGGAGAAGGCATGGATATTTGTAAATGCTTAGTGCCTTTGCTGCAGGGGGTTACTCTAAGTAACCGTTGAGCCGCAAGTCCTCTCGCGAGGTTGATGAAAGGAGAAAAGAGGGGAGAGGCCCCTGAGGGTGCTCTCCTTCAAAACTGGGTTGGAACGAGTCAAATAGCTCTGTCAACTGTAAGGTGCTCAAAACTTCGGCTAACGGCAGGCGTACATCTAGCCCTTTACTGCGATGAATTTCGTGGGTTTTGATCTGACACCTTCAGACACGTGGCATTTGAAACGACAGCATAGAGTTTCAATGCTTTCTAACATGATTCACGCGAAGAATTTTTTAAAATATCAATGCCTTTCTTTAATGTGTTACAGCTTAATATCATTTGAAAAATAAATAAGAATATACGCTATTTTCTTATAACATAGGCAATACTTTAGATTTTAGTGATAAAATTAGTCAACGGTTTTGTAGCAGAAAGGTAGTACCCGCGTACCTGGATTTCAAACCCTTACGCAGAATAGGCAAGGAAATTAGTCGGAAGTCCACTATTTTCGTATCATGCCTCAATGATTCGTCAAACATGTTCTTTTGATTTTGTCGATTTGGGGACAAAAAACCATGAAAAGTAAATTATTGAACAGATAATTAACATTAATTAATAAAATGTTAATAACAAATACTTAATTAAATTTAACGTACTGTATACGTAGGATTATCATCAATCTGAAAAAAAAAATCAAGGACTATGGGGGTTGATTCCGGACCCGTGGACTTTCCCACCCCTTTGTGTGCGCCGCTGGGGGTATCATATTAGAGAAATAGGACATTTTACGATAGATAACACTTTCCTAAGTGTATGTATTCATAAACTTCAGAGATAAATCAACTTCAAATATACTTTTTTATGAATATTTTTTTGAAAAAACTCGAAGGCGTTTCAAAAATTTGATTAAATAATAAATAAAAACTTTGTGTAACTTATATTTTATGGATATATATATATTTTGTTTTCTCTCTATAAAAATAGCATTTTTTTAAAAAGTTTTCCCAATCATTTATTTCAGCAGGAAAAACGATTCGTCAGTACTACTTTTTCAACGAAAGATTGTTTAATTAAAAAAAAAAATATATATTTGTTCCTTTTTTTTAAATGGGGTTTTTTGTTTTAAAGGAACTCTTTTTTTTATAATAAAATAAAAACATTGGATATCGAATTAAACTTCATTTTTTTTTTTTTTAATGGGGCTTTTGCAAATAAATCCTTTTCGGTAAACCCCAAATTTAGAAGCATTTCAGGGGCAACATCAAAAGGGGGACCCCATCAAAAATTTTGACGTTTTAATTAATTTTAATTAAACCATATATATAAGTCGTATACTAAATATTACCGTGTTTTTTAATTTTTCCGAGGTATCAGGCCCAATTAAAACTCAAGGATCTCTTTACAGCCACATAACCATAAAAGATATGGGGGCTCGGTTTTTCAAACCAGAAAATCTATCGACTCCAGCCGGATCGGGCCCGCAATTGGTTTCGAAACGGGGAGGCCCCCCTTAAAACTACAAGCCGTTTTTTATTTCAAAGCTTTTATATCATTTAAACAAAAGTCATTTTAAAATTAAGTAACTTTTTATGTAATGAATCAAGGGATACATTCAAATTTTTTTAGGGGAAAGAAATTTTTTCGCGATATATTAACTTTGTTTTTCTATATGATCTAGATACTTGTAATAATCACTTCTAATAATTTTGTAATTTAAAGTACGTTTTCAAATTAGAAAACAAAAATTTTTTTTCTGGAACCCCTTTAGGGT